>JARYGA010032467.1:0-59411 GCA_030545235.1 Helianthus tuberosus | reverse complement strand
TACACACATAAACATAAATATATATATATGTATATATATATATATATTAAAAAATAAATCGAGCCAACCGAGCCGAACCGAACTGAGCGGACCTTTGCTCGTGCTTGGTTCGTTTACAAACCGAACCGATCCGAACCGAACCGAGCATTTTTTTAATAGAGCTGAATCGAACGAGCAAATTCCGAACATTTTCCAAGCGAGCATCGAACGAGCGTTGAGCGCCGAGCAATTTGAACAGCCCTTGAGTATAACCGAGCTAGAAATGACTTTTTTGAAAGAAAATTTAACAGCGACATAGCATGTTAAAAACTATGTTAAAAAATCTTATTAGCTAATTATTGTTAAAAATCAAGAGGTAGTTAAAAAGATCCACCCATAACCCTTTACTAAAAGGGTGAGTATGGTGATTCTAATGGGCAGTTTGTGTGACTCGAACCTAGCCCTCTACAAAAATCCATTCTTGTTCTTAGCATCAGACTACACTAAGTTTTATGTTATCAATTATCACCGTAAATGTAATATCTTTGTTTTATAAATACATAATTTTTCTAATATTAGAGGCCCTATTTTTTTGGAGACCCTAAGCCGTCACCTAGCCCAATTACGCTAACGGGTCGGCCCTGATTATGTCAGTGGTTTACAGGGAGCCTTCCAACACTTCACCATCCCAAAATAGTAGTAGGCTTGTAAATGAATCAAACACGAACGGAGCATTTTCATGTTTGTTCGTTTAACTTTAATCAAACAAATGTTCAAACATGCACAACAAAGCGAATGGACTTTTCTTGTCGGTGTTCGTTTAATTTAGAAAAAAGAACGTGCTAGTGTTTATTTATGTTCATTTGGGAATAGTATAAACAGATGGTTCACGAACGTAAACGAACAAACATAATTAAACACATATATGCACGAACACAACCAAATGAACACCGATTAAAAGTAAGGGGCTGTTTGGTAGCATCTGAATGACATTAAGAGGCTACCTCTTAATGAAATCATTTAAGAGTTTAACAAAGATAATGTAGAAGAATGTGACATGTGATGGTTTACCATTCAGATGTTACCTCTTATCCAGTCAGACATAAGGTTACCTCTTATTCATTCAGACATAAGGGCCACAAATGATTTCATTAAGAGGCAGCCTCTGAATGGATTAAGAGGCTACCAAACAGGGCCTAAATGTGAACATCAATGCGTTGGGCTGAAAAGTTAACAAAACTAAACTAAATTGTAAGATGTGATATTTTCAACTTTATAAAATTGAACTAAACTGTAATGTACCAAAAGAATATTTTAGAAAATATTAAAACAATGTTGAAAAGAACGAACTTAAATAAACCTAAACTAACGAACATAAATGAGCGTAAACGAACAAACATAAAAGAACGTAAATTAAGAAACATTAACGAACGTTCATGAATATACATGAACGATCGAGACATGTATCCATGTTCGTTTGCTTAACTAAATGAACAAAACTGATGTTCATATTCATTTGTTTACTCAATAAACTAACATAAACAAATTTTCTATTGAACAACTCATGAAAAGTTCACTAAACGTTTGATTCATCAGCCAACAAAATACCTAACATTTGAGAGAGTTTCCTAGTTGTGTTCTACCTCTTTTCCACCTTAGCATTCCCTTGATTTTCAGCTGCTTCCAAAATAGGGTTCAGCTCGGTATCCATCGATACCGAACCGGTACCGGAATCAAAAGTACCGGTACCGAAAATCCCAAAAGTAGGTATTGGTACCGAATATATAACCGGTACTGTACCAGTATTTGAGGGTAAAAAACCGGTACCGAACCAATACCGTACCGGATCGGTACCGAACCGGTACCAAAAAGTCAAAAGTCGGTACCGAAAATTAGGGCTGACAATAGGTAACCTGTATGTAACCTGCTAAGACACGATTATAGAAAAGTACACCATGTGATTTTTTACGTCTTTAAAAGATAATCAAAATTTGAAAGTTAGGATCCATTATTTCTCCTTATAGGTGCATAAAATATACATCTGTCTTATAGACATTGGATATAAAGCAGTTAAACAAGTCGTATTCATGTTTAAAATTTTTGTTGTTCGAATTATCAGATACCTGTTAAACATGCTAAGACACGATTTGCCAGCCCTAGCGAAAATATACCTGGTTCGGCAAATTCGGTACCGGTCGGTATCGGTACCGAGTACCATTTGTCCATTTGCTTATCCCTATTCCAAAACCGGTTCACAGCCGCAAAATGAGGTCAAGGTTTTCAATCAAATGTGGTCTTGGTTTTATATTTGAGAAAATTACCAAAATAGCCAAGAAAAATGTTGACTTACCAAAATAGCCATCTCATGAGTCTTTGGAAAGGGGCATCACTGATTACGAGAGAGCTTATGCGTCTGCAGGGTCATTCATGCGTCCACCAAGGTAGAAGTGGCACGTGTCTTAGTGACATCATGCGTCCAATGCATCCGTGACTCATCCCATGCGTCCGTGACTCATCCCATGCATCCCTGACTCATCCCATGCGTCCCTGACTCATCCCATCATCCCATGCGTCTGTTTTGAGGCATCTCATGCGTCCTTGACTCATCTCATCATCCCATGCGTCTGTTTTGAGGCATCTCATGCGTCCGTGACTCATCCCATCATCCCATGCGTCCGTGACTCATCCCATGCGTGCGTGACTCATCCCATGCGTCCGTGACTCATCCCATGCATCCCATTTTTGTACTTGTTACTTCATCCATGCACACATCCATATAAAAGAATTAAGGGGGATAAGAAGGTGTGATGCCCCTATCCAAAGACTCATCCCATGCATCCTATTTTTGTACTTATTGCTTCATCCATGCACGCATCCATATAAAAGAATTAAGGGGCATAAGAAGGTGTGATGCCCCTATCTAAAGACTCATGAGATGGCTATTTTGGTAAGTCAACTTTTTTTTTTTTTGCTATTTTGGTAATTTTCTCTTTATATTTTATATTTGATTAAACCCCGTGTGATGGTGCCAAGTTAAAGGAATCAATGCACATACTTTTGCTATTACCATTACCAAAATATTATAAACTTTAACTACTTGGAGGGCCACCCCAAGAAAACTTTACCAGCCATAAATGTACATGTGTAGTAAACTGCAATTTCAACCATCAAATCCAATCTTTTTCGCCAATTTTTTTTTTTTTTTAATTTCTAAGTGGATCATTATATGTATATATCACAAACCTTACATTCAGTAGCTTTATCCTATACACTTTATGACAGTTAGCACACATACACAACAAAATACATGTAAAACACCCATCCAAACAAACCATATACAAAACATATATATAACCACATAAACTAAACCAAGTTAGAAATTGAAAGAGGTGTAAACACATTAGGTGCCATATGCTCAATCACATCAAATTCCTTCTCGTTGAGATACATGTAAACAACCCAATCACCATTTCCACTTGCACTTGGCATGGTGAGTACATTTCGGGTTCGACTACCCCAAGGGAGGTGAAACGATCCAAACTCCGGCTTTCCCCATCCAAAGTCCATATCGTTGATCGGTAAATCTCGTCCAGATGAGACAACCACGGCCCTGCCTTCAGACTTTTCATGCCCAATATATATCCTGGCAACCGGCTGCATGGGCCGATGCAACTCCACCCAATCAATTAGACCCCTAAAATGTTCTTCATTTGTTGTCTCAGCCACAAACCCATGAACCATGTTCGCAACTTCATGTAGTTGCATGGCCTTAAGATCACTATTTGCTGCAACACCATATGGGACAGATAGTGCATTTCCATAGTGGTTTTCAAACAAAGATGGACTTTTCTCGTTAACTTGTGTTAGAAACCGACGTCCATTAACTATAACGGCCATTCTAGATACGGTACTCGCAACATCATTGCCTGATCCATCTGCTAATAACTTCCACAGATACGCGGTGAATGACAAGAATTTGCTTCTTTTCGCTTCAAATTGAATATGTTCGATTGATTCAGCGCGAACGTAGTACATGCGACTCTCAAGTGGTTCCTCAAAGGATGATGGAGAAGGGAGTGATGTGATGGGGATGGGGATGTACAGATTGTCATGGGTTGTTTCATAATGAGGAGGGTGTCTTGGGTTAAACATGGAGGGCCCAAATGATGGAATGTTGGAGATTTTTTCCAATCGTGCATATTTAGCCCATGCAGCTATGAACATACCTATTGAGTAAGCATCGCTTAGTTGATGGTTAAACGCGCATGATATTATTATCGATCCGCATTTCAACTCGGTTACCTGTTTTATTTATAAAAAGAGTTAGTGATTTTAGTATTTGTATTCATGCTATATCTTCATATGCGAATTTGGTACTATCATATACTTTGGAATTTATTTGGATCTAGGTGGTCTAGTAATATCATAAGCGTTTCTAGGATCTTTTGTGAAACATATTTGGTTTCTAGGCAGGGTAGCGAACTCAACAAAAATCTGGCACCAAATACCTAAAGGGCCTCTGAATTCTTTGGCCATGTACATGATCATGTCAGACTTTTGTTGAGTTCCTACCTTGTTAGTGCAATGCTTAGAAACCAAACATGTTCCATGACTACAAATCAGACTTTTGTTTTCTTATCCTTTAACCAATATTTTGATTTTAGAAGTTTAAAACCAACTTCTCGATTAGATTATGGGTTTACCTGAACCGATAACACACCACGATCAATATGGGGCACCAACTTCCCCTTTACAGAATAATCAGGATGATATAAATCTAATTCTTTAAGCTCCACATCTGCATGTGCATGAACAAACGCAACCCCACTATTGTTACACAACACCCCCGGCTCTCCATGGCTGTTTTGCACAATCTCACCCGCGAGCGGGTAATATGTCGATAGTACCCCTGCCAACGACTTCTTGACGGTGTCCAGCACGGTTTGTGTTGACATATCAATGTTGTTCTTTTTCTTGTAACAAAAGAACACTCCGACATCGATAGGCGGTAGAAGCAAGTCCAGGTTTGACAAAGGGAGCCAGTGTTCGTTCACCGGTGTCACAGCTGCTGAAATGACCTCTCTACCCTTCACACTCACGGAATAGTCGAGTCGGGATGATTCATCTTGATATAATGGTAGTTCTGACGTATGGATTGTAGAAACTTGAGAAAGATAGTGTTTAGGCTTTGGAGTTGAGTAAATTGATTTAAGGAAATTGTTAGAACCAATAACATTTCTACTCATGTATGTGTTTCTGGATATATGACCATAGGAGGAAAAGAGCGATGGCGGCTGAGGTGGCGGTGGTGGTTGATGGTGGTGGCAAATGTGGTGATAATATTTTCTCATGTTCATGATATGTTGTTAATGTGTGAAGGTCTTATGAGGAATGTGAGGATCCCATGTAAAGAATCCGTGTATATTTATAGGCTTTGCCTTGTGAGTGGGCTTAAGATAAACCGTCGAAAATGTAAAATTTACGGGATTGGAGTCGAAGCTAATGAGGTGGAGCGTGGAACGTCTCGCTAACAAAGTCAAATGCGATGTCGGTGCACTCCCGTTTGAGTATTTGGGTATACCGATTGGAGCAAACATGAAGAGAGCCAAGTTTTGGAAATCGGTTTTAGACAAATTCGATTCTAGACTATCCAAATGGAAAGCTAGACATCTCTCGTTTGCAGGCCGTATGACGTTAGCAAAATCGGTTCTAGGTAGTTTGCCGTCATATTACCTCTCGTTATTTGCTGCCCCTAAATGTGTGTTAAAAAATCTTGAGAAAATTAGAAGGGAATTCATATGGGGTAAATCGAATAATAGAAATAAACTTAGATGGATACGATGGGAGCTTCTGTTGAAAGTGAGAAAAGCGGGCTGAATGGGGTTGGGGAGCATTCAAAGTTTTAATTTCGCGATGTTAACTAAGTGGTGGTGGAGATTAAAAGCCAACCCCAACCATCTTTGGGCCGAGGTGATTGCGGCTATACACGGAGGTAATACGTTCTCGTCCTCTAATTTGTTAATCCATTTAAAGAAAACCATCTAGGGGGGTGTGGAAAGATATTGGTTCGGTGGATACGGCGCTTGGCAAACTCGGTATAGATATCAAAGATAACCTCGTGTTGGACGGTAATGTGTGGAAAAGGAGAAGTGAACCGAATGGATCTTTTTCAGTTCGTCAGGTCCGTAAGGAGATCGAGTTGCGCTCATTGGAGGAGAATAGTGAAAGTGTCGCGTTTGTTTGGATTATTGGGCTCCGTCGAAAGTTAATTATTTATTATGGAGGGCTCAAATGGGAAAGATAGCATTAAAAGTGGGTTTGTTGCAGAGGGGTGTCCCCATTGGAGACAGCTTATGTCCTCGGTGCGGGATTCACAATGAAGACCCGGATCACATCTTCGTGAACTGTCTATGGGCTTAATGCATATGGTGGAACATTTTGACTTGGCTTCGGATTAGCTTTATTAATAGCAACAACCTGAAAGACTTCATTTTGCAAGTGAACCAGAACCCAGGTGATAAAGTTTGGAAGAAAATTGTGTATACGATCGTGATGGAAACGGTTTGGAGCTTGTGGAAAGTTAGAAACGAAAAGGTTTTTGATGATACCTTCATTCCCATCAGGATGACGGTGGAGCAAATAAAAGAAGACGCGTTCCTTTGGATTTGCAACAAGTCCAAGCTTAAGAAGCCATCATGGGAGAATTGGAAGGATTTCAATATTATTGATCAATTGTAATCTGTTTTTGGCTGTTTTTCGGTTTTGTTTTGGAGTTATATGTTCTTTTCCAGCCCCTTGCTGGCTCTTTATATTTATATATAAAGTGTGGTTGCCGTTAAAAAAAACAAAAATTCAAACTTGTTGTAAGTTGTCTTGAAAACAAAATTAAAATCTTAGGATGTTGGTGTAAAGACTCTCAAAAATGTCCTAAAAGTACCCGTAAGTGTAAACCCTGACCCCTAAAACCATACTGTGCATGAAAAACCAAGAAATCAAGATTTCTGGTCTTTAGGCGGGCCACGTAAGGGTTAAGCATAGCTTTACGCGGGCCGCGACAGCTCATAACTTATCCGGAACAGCAACCAGGCCACGTGGCAGCCACGTGGCAGACCTAGGTGTGACACGCTAGCCCTAATCTACGAAGTAGACCTCCTCGCGGGCCGCGTAAGGTTTGGCTGAGAGTTTACGCGGGCCGCGTGAACCCTAAATTTCAGCTATAAATAGCTCGTTGCATGGCCTATTCTCTGGTGTCGAAATCTCATTTCAAATCACGAGTTATACGACACTGAAGTCGAAAATTTCAATTAAATTAGTGAGGCGCTGCTCCGACACCGGGTATTAACTCGATCGCTGCTACGATTCAATGTCCGATCGATTAAAACTATCCAATGGATGTTTAAGTGCTGCCCACATTAGGGTTATGCTTTGTCATTCTTCGTGAATTCGATGGATGTTTAAGTATCGCACTTTGTCATTCGTTGTGAGGGTTTAATCTCGTGAGTTATCGTAAATGCTGTATTAGTTACTGACCTAGTTCGTATGCATGTTTAAATTTAGGTTTCAAGGCTAATTAGTACGCTAAACTCTGCCCGTATAAATCTGTAATGTGAGTCATTCTCTTTTTATAAATTGTTTTAGAACACCTCAAATTATTTTCAAAAGTTATAATTACAGGGAGTAAGTCATGGATATCTTGAATCACTGGCTAGTGGGGTATTGTGCACATTACTAATTTTCTCCCGGTTAGGTTCATTGACCTAACAGGGATAATCATCACTACTTGGGTGACAGGACCCAATAGTGGTATGACCATCGTCACGCAATGTGACACGGCGCCAGATAAAAATAAGATAGAAGCCATTGTAATCGCTCTTATGCTATAATTAATAACTAATGTGTCATTTTACATACTTGAATGACTCGCCAGCATTTCCCCGCTGATAAAATAGTTTTAAAACATGTTTCAGGCAACCTGGTGTGAATCAAAGAAACGTGCTATGGAGCACTAACCAGCTTGAAGAGGTGGCTCAGTTAAAATGAATAAACATGTTTTAATAAATCAAGGAATTTCATAGTTAAATTCCTCTATTGTAAATTACGGGGTTTATCTCGAAAATTATGGAATAAAATAATTGGGCATTTCGAGTTTTAAAAGATCCTGTTAAAAATCTTCCGCTGTCGCATCATAGATACCACGAGTTCCTGTCCCGCGGCTCTTGACCAGAGCCACTGTTCAAGTCACTGATTTAAAGCCTATTAAGTATTTAAAAATACTTAATTGTCCTAATTGTTATTCTGTGATAATGTGATTTTATCTTGACTATCTGTTAATTACAGTATGGGTAAACAAAGAATTTCGGATATCAATCATAAATTAGATAGTTCACCGAAGAGTAAGGGAAGTACATCCCAATCAAATTCCTCAAAATACTCAGCAGATACTGAGGAAGGGATATTTGTCCGTAAGGCACAGTTTGAAAATCCGCTTACCACTAAGAAAAGAAATTGGATTCTTAGAAAAAGTCAAGATAAAATGAAAAAATCACAGGAAACCCAGAAAATAATCAACAGTCCACCTTGGGAAGATGAATTAGTTGAAAAATGGGCAAATCTTTATATGTTAGCCACTATAGCAGTAAATGTTAACCTTTAAACTACCAACACCCGACTTAGTATTAGCAACCATATTACCTATAAACCAGAAACTTAATATAATAAACACTAGTATGTTTCCAAGTTTAGCTGTACGAAAAATATATATTTTGTTGCAATAAAATGGTTTATTAGATAATTATAATTAATATTAAATTTCTGATTACATTTCATGATTCTGTGAAACTTCTTTTAACTTAAAATTTTGTGTGTTTCTTCATAAATGCTAAACAGCATGAATGAATTATCTGAAGCCCTAGAGAATCTTAATCTCTATCCTGTGAAAATAGAAGTTTCCAAAGAATTTTCTGGTTACTTGGCTGATTTGGAACAACATATGGAATTTCAAGCTCCACCTTTGGAAAAAGCAAAACCTAAGAAAAGAAGAAGTTTTGTAGGATGGAGGCGTGTATGTAGAAGGAAACCAACAACTAAGAGACTTCCCAAGATAGAAAATCCTATGGATAAAGGAAAATGAATTGAGATTGAGAAAAATCCTAGGCAAACCGGAATAAAAATTTGGGAAAATTCTAAGCCAGCAGGGATAGAAATTGGCGAAAGTTCTAGGCAAGCTGTGGAATTACCATTGCAAGAGGAAATGGATTACATACTGGCAAGCTGTGATATCCTTAGGCCTATCAATACAAATCTTTACCCTTATCCTGCTGAAAACCAACTTCCAATAAACATAGGACCAGCCATCCCAGAACCTTTAATTCACACCCAACCTCAAGGAGAAATGGACGAATGGTGGACCAACGATTGAGAGTTTCAAAACCTCCTAAATAATCCTTACATCTTTTTACCTCAGTTAGATCCAGAACCTGCACCAAATCCACCAATGAGTAATGAAAACTTAGCTGAACTCCGCCATTTCGGCGAGGAGTTTATGGATGCAGGGAATAGGATCCGGGAGATAGGAGGACAAATCTCCTGGAAATACGATGAGAGGGAACATCGCTTTTAATATGCCAGCTGACAAGGGAGAAGTGGGATTGTGAAACTGTATTTGTATAATAATAATAGTAATAAAAATCAGTATGTGTAATAATCTAAAAATAAAACGGTTGTAAGATAACAGTGTGTACGAATGCATAATATAATATATAAAAATGGAAGTCGAGAAATCGATAACTTTTGACTATACGTGTTAATGTAATTATGTGTGATTGTTTTGTTATGTTAATTATTAATTATTTTATGTTGGTCACTTATATAAATTAATTACCAGATGGTAAACGTTGGTAATGAACTAGTTAGCGAAGTAAATCAATCTGAGCAAAATCCGGAAGAGCAATTGCTGAATAGGCAAGATATCGAGGATATCGTTGCTCAGGGAATAGCCAATGCTATTCCAGTAATACTTGCTGCTGCTCGAAATCCGATTGCACCTCAGCAAATCATTCCTAGCAAACGTACAAACGACGATAATTTCAGTAATAGTGTGAATGGAGGCGGTAATCATATTAATAATAACAACAATGGGATGCAAGCTCCACTCCTTAAGAAAATGAAAGTTGCAACACCTGGTTGCACTTACAAGGAGTTTCTTGCCTGTAAACCAACTGAGTTTGCAGGTAATGAAGGGGCACTGTTGCACTACGTTGGTTAGAGAAAACCGAGGCAGTAATTATGATAAGTAAATGTGCTGAGGATGACAAGGTTATGTATGCGTCGAATCTTTTTAAAGAAGGGGCGCTAGAATGGTGGAACACGGGGTTACAAGCAAAAGGAAGGACGGTGGCCTATGCCATGAACTGGGAAGAATTTAAGAGTCTTGTGGAAAGAAAATTCGGTCCCGAGTACGAAAAGGAACAAATGACAAATAAGTTCCTAAATCATCAAATGGTAGGCGTTGACTGTCGAGGGTATACTTCGACATTCTTCGAATACGCCAGAGTAGTACCAACACTGGCTTCGCCAAAACCGGTACTTATATCTCGCTACATTTGGGGCTTAATTGGCGAGATCCGCAATATTGTTAAGGCTGCGAAACCCCGCACGATTGATGATGCGGTGGATTTAGCCAACACACTGACTGACGAACTTGTACGGACGAGAGAAGAAAATAGAAAGAAGGAAGTAGCCCAAAAGATTACCCAAGGATTCCGTATGGGTAACCATAACAATTTCAAAAGAAGGGGGACTGGGCAATCTTCCACTGGTCCATTTTGCAATTCCTGTAAAAGGAAGCATTTTGGGAGATGCAAGGGATATTGCAATTTTTGCAAAATTCCGGGCATCAAGAAGAAGACTGCAGGAAGAAGAAATTCACAGTCTGTTACAACTGTGGAGAAGCTGGACATCTTAGACCAGACTGCCTGTGACAACTCGAGTTTCTGAGATTTTCATCTTCGCATTTAGTGCGCGTTAATTTTTTTTATTATTGTTTATGTGTTTGTTTACACGACTCGTTGTTTCACAACGCTTACCTTTGTAATACGTTATATCGTATCTCGATTAATATTTTATACTTGGGATCTATATATATTTTTTATATGTGATTGTATGTTAATAAGGTGTTATTAATTAACATGTTATAAAAAGAAAATGGAACCTTACTGGAAACAAAACCCATGAAATCACCCAAGTGATGAAAACACTTTAAGTGTTTTCGTCCAGAATGTTTGGCGAAATCAGAGATGGGCTTGGCCCATGGCCCAGTATTTTGAGATATTTTTTTTTATATAAGTAGTTTATAAACAAATCTTCTCCGAGACGTTACCCACTTACCAAACCTTATCACTTTGTTCTCTCTCTCTACATCTGAAACCCACAACAGAATTCCTCATTGTGAAGCCAAACCCCTGTTAAATCTACGGTTAGTGATTTACATGTTAAGATGATATCTTATATTGACTGCTACTATGAGACATTATAATCTTATGATCTGATTTTGATTGATGATTTAATGTTTAGATCATTGTTTTCTATGAATGGTGATTGTTAATCTTCGAGATAAAGTGAGTTGATAAATGCATAACTAGATCTCCTGTTAAATGTTAAAAACTATGATAATTATTGGATGTTAATCCTGATTATTTAGATGAGTAAGTATCTAAATGAATGTTTTAGCTTTTGTTGGATTGATTGTTCCTACAAATGATTGATCTTGTAACTGTTAATCGATTATTAGTTACTGGGTTTTTGTTACTGTAAGTGTTGTTGATGATGATGAATAGTAACGAAAACACCCCACATCCTTAAAGCTGGACGAAATCATTTAGATGATTTCGGCCCAAACAGTTCCGGCCCATGTGTGTGATTTCGGCCCATGTGAGGAGGGATTTCGGCACTTATTGGATTTCGGCACTTATTGGATTTCGGCCACTTAGGTGATTTCGACTAAAGGGTGATTTCGGCACACTTGAAGTTCAACAAAAACCCTCTCAAATTTAACATATATGGACGAAATCACTTAATGATTTCGGCCCATGTGATCATGGCCCATAAAGGGATTTTGTCCAAGTAAGGGATTTCGGCCAAGGAGGGATTTCGAAATCCTGTTTTCGTCCCATGTATTATGTGAATTACTAAACTGTTAGTAAATAACTCAGTTAATTAACTCTGTTAGTTGTTAAGTAAGTTAACTAGGTTAACTTTATTGAAATATGTAACCCTGTTAAGTGGGTAACTATGTTAAGTAAATAACCTTGTTAGTTTATTTACTCAGTCCATTAATTCAGTTATTATATTAACTTTATTAAGACTATTAGTTCTGTTAAGTATTAACACTGTTGGGTCAGTAAATTCAATTAGTTGAATTATTCTGTTAAATATGCAACTTGTTAGCTTATTAACCTTATTAGTTTATTAACTGTGTTATTGGTTAATTATGTTAGAATTAACTGTGAAAGCTAAATATGAGTAAGATGAATTTGCATGAATTGGATTAACTGTTTACATGATATAAGAATGCTAATTGCTAGGCACATTCTGTGATGATAGTTACATGTGAAACTTTACAAACAATGTGAACTGATTGAGTATACGTGCACTATAGGACTTGACTGATTAATTGAGCACTTAACTTAGCATACCGAGCAAACAAGGTGAGTTCACACTTCTACCAAGGCATGGGATTCCCGGGGTTGGGAATGGGTTGATTGATTATTTATGCTTAAGAGTTATCGGAATTACATACCATTGGCCTCGGTAGAGGAAGGTCAATGGTAGATACTACTAGACTAGTGATACATATACTTCTCTTCGCAAACATGCCGGGATCGGCCGCGATACTAGAACAATCTTCGCAAACATGCCTGGAATGGCCGCGAACTATACTTTAATCTTCGCAAAGATGCCTGGAGGGCCGCGATACAAATATAACTAGTCTAGAAAACATGGGAGACCCCCACTAATCTTCGCAAACATGCCTGGAGGGCCGCGATGTAAATAAATAACGATACGTGGGTTACTAAACAAACAAACGATTTATGAAACGAACATTATTACTAAACAACCCACTGTGAACTCGCTCAACTAGTTGTTGACTCTCTGTTACATGCCTTGCAGGACCTTAGGTACTTTTGGAGCTTGCACGGGAGGCACGGTCGTTGTGGATATGGATCGTGAAATGTGTTGTTAAACATTATGACATTTTGTACTTAAACTTATGTTGGGTTTTACTTTAAATGCTTCCGCTATACACTTGTTTATATTTGGTTTTGGAAACCCTATCGTATTGATGAATGACTTTTACTATATACTTATGTTCAATATGATTGGTGGCTTGATCCTGGTCATGTCACGCCTCCAAGCGGTGGTACTCCGCGTGTGGATTTTGGGGGTGTGACAGATTGGTATCAGAGCCATTGGTTATAGAGAACTCGGTTTTAATAAGGGGAAAACGTTTTTATTAAAACCAGACTATAACCGAAACAGTGCTCAACGATCCACAACGACGCCTCGCTCCACGTGCAAGACTCAACATCCTAGGTAATATGGTATATGTTTTATTGCCTACTTGATAGAATTGCATAGAACTTTGCTCTGGGTATGCTTAGATTAACGTAACACTATTGCATGAGAACACTTGTGTGCTTACTCTCTTCTGTTATCGCACTACTCGCGAACTTCTCTCACTTATGTCATATTTGCTATGAAGATCATGTCTGGACGTATCAACATGACGCAAGCCCAATTGACGGCTCTCATTAACGAACAAGTTGCTGCGGCAGTTGCAGCCGCACAAGCAGGAGGTCAGCACGCTCAGCCACCTGTTTGCACCTTCAAAACTTTCATGGACTGTCGTCCTACTACTTTTAGTGGCACGGAAGGAGCGGTTGGACTCCTCCATTGGTTTGAAAAGCTCGAGTCTGTATTTGAAATGTGTGAATGCCCTGAGGCTCGCAGGGTGAAGTACGCCACTGGTACTCTAGAAGGCATTGCGCTGACTTGGTGGAATGCGCAAGTTCAGATGTTAGGGTTGGCTGTTGCTAACGCCACACCCTGAAATGATTTTAAGGAATTGATCAAAGAGGAATACTGTAGCCGTGATGACATTCATAAGCTGGAGGTAGAGTTTTACCACTTGAAAATGACGGGGTCAGAAATTGAAGCGTACACCAGAAGATCGAATGAGTTGGCTATTCTGTGTCCTACTATGGTGGACCCTCCTATTAAACGTATCGAACTGTATCTCAATGGTCTGGTGCCGGAAATTCAAAGTCACGTAACCTCAGCGAATCTTGGCACCATTCAGCAGATTGTCAAGATAGCTCATCGCCTCACCGATCAGGCAGTCGAACAGAACAGGCTGCCTAAACGTATCAGCACTACTACTACCGCTACCACTCCAGTTACTCCTGCTACTCCCAGTGACAACAAGCGGAAATGGGAAGGGGATTCCAGCAGGGGTTCAGCAACTGTACAGTCTCAAGCACAGCAGCAGCGCAAGACTAGTGATTACCAAAGTCCGAGTCAGCAATCGTCTGGTGGTCAGGGGCAGAGTGGATATCGGGGAATTCATCCACTGTGTAACAGGTGCAACAAACACCACAGTGGTCAGTGTCGTAAAGGCCGCTGTCAGAGATGTCTAAGGGTAGGTCATGAAGCTAAAGATTGCAGGAGCTCAAGGCCTGCGAATCAGAACCAGCAACAACAGCCACCAGTTCCACGAAACCAGCCACAGCAACAACAGCAAGGAAATAAGACATGCTTTCAGTGTGGGGCTGAAGGTCACTTCAAGCGGAACTGCCCCCAGCTAAACCAGAATCAGAATAACAACAACAATAATCAGGGCAGTGGGAACAACAATGGGGGAAACAACAACAACAATGGTGCAAAGGGCCGTGTATTTGTGATTGGTCAGAGTGACGCAAGGAACGATCCTCATGTGGTTATGGGTAAGTTTCTTCTCGACGACTTTTATGTTACTGTATTATTTGATTCGGGTGCGGATACCAGTTATATGTCTCTGAAAGTTAGTCAAATGCTTAAACGTGCACCAACACTGTTGAACACCAAACATGTCGTAGAGTTAGCTAACGGTAAAAGTCTAGAAGCCACACACATAGTTCAGGGTTGTAATCTTATCCTCGCTGGTCAGACTTTCTCTATCGATCTCATTCCTATAACTCTGAGTAGTTTTGATGTCGTCATTGGTATGGATTGGTTATCCCAACAACAAGCAGAGATCCTATGCAAGGAG
This sequence comes from Helianthus tuberosus, assembly GCA_030545235.1. Lineage (NCBI taxonomy): Eukaryota > Viridiplantae > Streptophyta > Magnoliopsida > Asterales > Asteraceae > Helianthus > Helianthus tuberosus. The sequence goes on along the minus strand of JARYGA010032467.1, from coordinate 44,128 downwards.
AAGATCATTCGTATTCCCCGTACTGGCAAAGAACCTCTCGAAGTTCAAGGCGATAAGAGTGGTGTCGTGAGTGGCATCATCTCCTTCTTGAAGGCTCAGAAGTGTTTGCGAAAGGGTCACACAGCTGTTTTGGCACTCGTTACTGATACATCGACGACAGAGAAAAAGATTGGGGATATTCCTGTAGTACGCGACTTTCCTCAAGTGTTTCCTGAAGAGTTACCTGGGTTACCGCCCCATCGCCAGGTCGAATTTCAGATCGAGCTAGCTCCAGGAGCAGCACCTATAGCTCGAGCGCCTTATCGCTTAGCTCCAACAGAACTGGAAGAACTGTCTAAGCAATTGCAAGAACTCTTGGAAAAGGGTTTCATACGTCCTAGCTCTTCGCCCTGGGGAGCTCCAGTATTATTTGTGAAGAAGAAAGACGGTACCTTTCGTATGTGCATAGATTACTGCGAACTGAACAAGGTGACCGTGAAAAAATCGCTATCCACTTCCACGCATCGACGACTTATTCGACCAGTTGCAAGGGTCGAGCTATTACTCGAAGATTGATCTGAGGTCAGGTTACCATCAATTGAGAGTCCGGGATGAGGACGTCTCCAAAACAGCATTCAGAACTCGCTACGGCCATTACGAGTTTTTGGTCGTGCCATTCGGGCTAACGAACGCGCCTGCGGTTTTCATGGATCTTATGAACAGGGTGTGCAAACCTTATCTTGACAAGTTTGTTATTGTTTTCATTGACGACATCCTGATTTACTCGAAGAGTCGGGAGGAACACGAGCAGCACTTACGACTTATTTTGGAACTCTTACGAACGGAACAGCTATACGCTAAGTTTTCAAAATGCGACTTCTGGCTTCGTGAAGTCCACTTTCTAGGCCACGTGGTAAACAAGTATGGGATTCATGTCGATCCATCCAAGGTAGATTCGATCAAGAACTGGCCTGCACCTCGCACACCAACCGAAATACGCCAATTCTTGGGTTTGGCGGGTTATTACAGACGGTTCATCAAAGACTTCTCAAAGATTGCACAGCCGCTTACATTACTGACACAGAAAGGTGTTGCTTACCGTTGGAGTGATACACAGGAAACAGCGTTTCAGCACTTAAAGGATAGACTTTGTAGCGCACCTATCCTCTCATTGCCTGAAGGCACGGACGATTTTGTAGTCCACTGCGACGCATCTATCCAAGGTCTTGGATGTGTGTTGATGCAGCGGGATAAAGTTATTGCTTATGCTTCGCGCCAACTTAAGATTCACGAACGGAATTACACTACGCACGATTTAGAGCTTGGAGCTGTTGTTTTTGCGCTCAAGATATGGCGACATTATCTGTATGGCACCAAGTGCACCATCTACACTGATCACAGGAGTCTTGAGCATATCTTCAAGCAGAAAGAGTTGAACATGCGACAACGTCGATGGGTCGAGTGGCTGAACGATTACGAATGTGCTATAAAGTACCATCCAGGCAAAGCCAATGTGGTGGCCGACGCCCTCAGTCGAAAGGATACTACACCTAGGCGTGTACGAGCGTTGCAACTCACTATTCAGTCCAGTCTTCCTTCTCAGATACGAGATGCTCAGGTAGAAGCATTGAAACAGGAAAACGTCAGGGCTGAAGCCCTACGCGGCTCAAGACAACAGTTAGAACAAAAGGCAGACGGCGCCTACTATGTAACAGGACGCATCTGGGTCCCACTCTATGGTAATTTACACGAGCTTGTAATGGATGAAGCTCATAAGTCTCGCTACTCAGTACATCCTGGTTCGGATAAGATGTACCACGACCTCAGAACTACATATTGGTGGCCTAGCATGAAGGCCCACATAGCAACTTACGTTAGCAAGTGTTTGACTTGTGCGAGAGTCAAAGCGGAATATCAGAAACCATCAGGCCCACTCCAGCAACCTGAGATACCACAATGGAAATGGGAACAAATTTCCATGGATTTTGTTACTGGCCTACCTAGATCTCAGCGTGGGAATGATACTATTTGGGTGATCGTGGATCGACTCACAAAGTCTGCTCACTTCTTGGCTATCAAGGAAACGGATAAGTTCTCCACTCTAGCAGACGTATACCTTAAGGAAGTTGTCTCGAGGCACGGGGTGCCCACCTCTATTATCTCTGATCGTGATGCACGTTTTACTTCAGAACTGTGGCAAGCAATGCACAAATCTTTTGGCTCTCGTTTAGACATGAGCACAGCTTATCATCCTCAGACAGATGGGCAGTCTGAGCGCACTATTCAAACTCTAGAAGACATGCTTCGGGCGTGCGTAATTGACTTTGGCAAGGGCTGGGAAAAGCATCTGCCACTTGTGGAATTTTCGTACAACAACAGTTACCACACCAGCATTAAAGCTGCTCCGTTTGAGGCATTGTACGGACGTAAATGCCGATCACCTCTTTGTTGGGCAGAGGTGGGTGACAGTCAGATCACAGGTCCAGAAATGGTAGTTGATACTACTGAAAAGATTGCTCAAATACGACAACGCATGGCGGCAGCTCGTGACCGTCAGAAAGTATATGCCGATAAAGACAGGAAATTACTCGAGTTCCAGGTTGGGGATCGAGCACTACTCAAAGTTTCACCCTGGAAGGGTGTTGTTCGTTTTGGCAAAAGGGGCAAACTCAATCCACGATACGTTGGACCATTTGAAGTCATTGAGAAAATAGGCAAAGTAGCCTACAGACTGAACTTACCAGCTGAACTCAGTGCAGTTCACAACGTCTTTCATGTGTCGAATCTGAAGAAGTGTCAGTCAGATGAGACCTTCATAGTTCCTTTGAAGGAGCTCACTATCGACGAACGGTTGCATTTCGTCGAAGAACCAGTTGAAATCACGGACCGGGATGTTAAGGTCCTCAAGAACACCAGAATACCTCTTGTTCGAGTTCGTTGGAACTCCCGTCGTGGCCCAGAGTTTACCTGGGAACGAGAAGACCAAATGGAACTCAAATATCCCCAGTTGTTCGAAAACAATGCAACTACTACTGAGGCTGAAGCTACTACAGAATTTCGGAAAGAAATTCCAAATCAACGGGGGGATGATGTGACACCCCAGGAGAACCAGTAAACGATAACTTGCCTAGCTTCCTCAGTAACCGCATGCTAAATTTCGGGACGAAATTTCTTTCAAGTTGGGGATAATGTGACAACTCGAGTTTCTGAGATTTTCATCTTCGCATTTAGTGCGCGTTAATTTTTTTTATTATTGTTTATGTGTTTGTTTACACGACTCGTTGTTTCACAACGCTTACCTTTGTAATACGTTATATCGTATCTCGATTAATATTTTATACTTGGGATCTATATATATTTTTTATATGTGATTGTATGTTAATAAGGTGTTATTAATTAACATGTTATAAAAAGAAAATGGAACCTTACTGGAAACAAAACCCATGAAATCACCCAAGTGATGAAAACACTTTAAGTGTTTTCGTCCAGAATGTTTGGCGAAATCAGAGATGGGCTTGGCCCATGGCCCAGTATTTTGAGATATTTTTTTTTATATAAGTAGTTTATAAACAAATCTTCTCCGAGACGTTACCCACTTACCAAACCTTATCACTTTGTTCTCTCTCTCTACATCTGAAACCCACAACAGAATTCCTCATTGTGAAGCCAAACCCCTGTTAAATCTACGGTTAGTGATTTACATGTTAAGATGATATCTTATATTGACTGCTACTGTGAGACATTATAATCTTATGATCTGATTTTGATTGATGATTTAATGTTTAGATCATTGTTTTCTATGAATGGTGATTGTTAATCTTCGAGATAAAGTGAGTTGATAAATGCATAACTAGATCTCCTGTTAAATGTTAAAAACTATGATAATTATTGGATGTTAATCCTGATTATTTAGATGAGTAAGTATCTAAATGAATGTTTTAGCTTTTGTTGGATTGATTGTTCCTACAAATGATTGATCTTGTAACTGTTAATCGATTATTAGTTACTGGGTTTTTGTTACTGTAAGTGTTGTTGATGATGATGAATAGTAACGAAAACACCCCACATCCTTAAAGCTGGACGAAATCATTTAGATGATTTCGGCCCAAACAGTTCCGGCCCATGTGTGTGATTTCGGCCCATGTGAGGAGGGATTTCGGCACTTATTGGATTTCGGCACTTATTGGATTTCGGCCACTTAGGTGATTTCGACTAAAGGGTGATTTCGGCACACTTGAAGTTCAACAAAAACCCTCTCAAATTTAACATATATGGACGAAATCACTTAATGATTTCGGCCCATGTGATCATGGCCCATAAAGGGATTTCGTCCAAGTAAGGGATTTCGGCCAAGGAGGGATTTCGAAATCCTGTTTTCGTCCCATGTATTATGTGAATTACTAAACTGTTAGTAAATAACTCAGTTAATTAACTCTGTTAGTTGTTAAGTAAGTTAACTAGGTTAACTTTATTGAAATATGTAACCCTGTTAAGTGGGTAACTATGTTAAGTAAATAACCTTGTTAGTTTATTTACTCAGTCCATTAATTCAGTTATTATATTAACTTTATTAAGACTATTAGTTCTGTTAAGTATTAACACTGTTGGGTCAGTAAATTCAATTAGTTGAATTATTCTGTTAAATATGCAACTTGTTAGCTTATTAACCTTATTAGTTTATTAACTGTGTTATTGGTTAATTATGTTAGAATTAACTGTGAAAGCTAAATATGAGTAAGATGAATTTGCATGAATTGGATTAACTGTTTACATGATATAAGAATGCTAATTGCTAGGCACATTCTGTGATGATAGTTACATGTGAAACTTTACAAACAATGTGAACTGATTGAGTATACGTGCACTATAGGACTTGACTGATTAATTGAGCACTTAACTTAGCATACCGAGCAAACAAGGTGAGTTCACACTTCTACCAAGGCATGGGATTCCCGGGGTTGGGAATGGGTTGATTGATTATTTATGCTTAAGAGTTATCGGAATTACATACCATTGGCCTCGGTAGAGGAAGGTCAATGGTAGATACTACTAGACTAGTGATACATATACTTCTCTTCGCAAACATGCCGGGATCGGCCGCGATACTAGAACAATCTTCGCAAACATGCCTGGAATGGTCGCGAACTATACTTTAATCTTCGCAAAGATGCCTGGAGGGCCGCGATACAAATATAACTAGTCTAGAAAACATGGGAGACCCCCACTAATCTTCGCAAACATGCCTGGAGGGCCGCGATGTAAATAAATAACGATACGTGGGTTACTAAACAAACAAACGATTTATGAAACGAACATTATTACTAAACAACCCACTGTGAACTCGCTCAACTAGTTGTTGACTCTCTGTTACATGCCTTGCAGGACCTTAGGTACTTTTGGAGCTTGCACGGGAGGCACGGTCGTTGTGGATATGGATCGTGAAATGTGTTGTTAAACATTATGACATTTTGTACTTAAACTTATGTTGGGTTTTACTTTAAATGCTTCCGCTATACACTTGTTTATATTTGGTTTTGGAAACCCTATCGTATTGATGAATGACTTTTACTATATACTTATGTTCAATATGATTGGTGGCTTGATCCTGGTCATGTCACGCCTCCAAGCGGTGGTACTCCGCGTGTGGATTTTGGGGGTGTGACACTGCCCAAAACTAAACAAACCAGTGGATAACAAAGCCAAACCTGCAGAAGGAGCAAAAAGGAAAGTAAGAGCCTTCCAACTGACTACTCAGGAAGCAGAGCTAATCCCGGATGTGATAGCTGGTACGTTCCTAGTTCACAACATTTATGCAAAAGTATTATTTGACTCTGGTGCAAACCAAAGTTTTATAAATACTTCATTCTGCCAAGCACTTAATTTACCCTTAACCCAACTTAGGCAGATTTTTACAGTTGAAACGGCAGATGGAAATTCTGTTAACATAGATAAAGTTTTGCAAAAAGAAAAGATAGAACTTCTAGGCCATAAATTCTCTGCAAACCTGTTACCTATGAAATTAGCCGGATTTGATGTAGTGTTAGGAATGGATTGGTTAGTCGCCAACCATGCTCGAATTCTTTGTGATAAGAATTCCATAGAAATTCATACACCCACATGAGAAGTAATTATGATTACAGGAGATAAGCCACGTAAGCCAATGAAATTCATTTCAGTAATGAAGTTGGCCAGTTATTCAAGAAAACAAGAAATGGTGTATATGATTTCGGTAATCATTAACACGAAAAGTAAAGAACTAAAGGACATTCCAGTAGTATCAGAGTACTCGGATGTATTCCCAGAAGAGCTACCTGGATTACCACCTGATAGGACGGTAGAATTTAGAATTCATCTAATTCCTGGAACTACACCAATAGCCAAGACACCTTATCGGTTAGCACCCACTGAAATGCTAGAATTGAAAAAGCAACTAGATGAATTACTAAGTAAAGGATTCATACAACCTAGCTCATCCCCTTGGGGAGCTTCAGTGTTGTTTGTAAAGAAAAGGATGGTTCGATGCTAATGTGTATCGATTATAGAGAATTGAATAAGGTTACAATTAAGAATCGATACCCGTTACCTAGAATTGATGATCTTTTTTATCAACTTCAAGGAGCTAGATATTTTTCTAAGATCGACTTGCGCTCCGGATATCATCAGTTGAAGGTACAAGAAGAAGACATACCTAAGACTGCTTTCAGAACTAGGTATGGTCACTATGAGTTTACAGTCATGCCCTTTGGGTTAACAAATGCTCCTGCAGCATTTATGGACATGATGAATAGAATCTGTAAACCGTACTTAGATAAATTTGTAATTTTTTTTATTGACGATATACTTATTTATTCCAAAAGTCAGGAGGAACATTGTGAGCACCTGCATGTACTCTTAACCTTTTTAAGAAAGGAGAAGTTTTATGCCAAATTCTCGAAGTGTGAATTTTGGCTACAAGAAGTACAATTTTTAGGACACATGGTGAACCACGACGGCATTCACATAGATCCTGCTAAGATAGAAGCAATCACCAAATGGAAGGTTCCGCAATCAACAATGGAAATTAGAAGTTTTATAGGGTTAGCCGGATATTATAGACGGTTTATTAAGGATTTTTCCAAAATAGTTGTACCATTAACTAAGCTAACCTGTAAATCAATTAAATTTGAATGGGGACCTAGACAAGAAGAAGCTTTTAAGATTTTAAAGCAGAAATTAACGAATGCTCCAATTCTAGCTTTACCCGAAGGAACAGAAGATTTCGAAGTATATTGTAGTGCTTCAAAGCTAGGATTAGGATGTGTGCTAATGCAACGCAAAAAGGTAATTGTGTATGCATCAAGGCAATTGAAAAAGCAAGAGGAAAATTATACGACGCATGACTTAGAGTTAGGAGCCATAATTTTTGCCCTTAAGATTTAGAGACACTATCTGTACGGAAGTAAGTTTACTGTCTATACAGATCATAAAAGTTTAAGATATATATTTGGGCAAAAAGAGTTGAACATGAGGCAAAGGAGATGGATGGAAATCCTAAGTGATTACGATTGTGATATTCAATATCATGAAGGAAAAGCAAACGTAGTTGTTGACGCCTTAAGTCATAAGGATCATGAGAAGCAACGACGAGTTCGTGCTCTTAGATTAAGTTTGCAATTAGACTTAATGGAACAATTGAAAAGCACTCAAGAAACAGCAATCAAAGATGATGCTGAAGGAATGAAAGGACGGATAAAAGAATTAGAACAAGGGAGTGATGGAATTTGGAGATTCCATAAGAAACGGATTTGGGTACCTAAGCAGGGAGAATTGAGAAATCAAATCCTAGAGGAAGCCCATAAATCTAGGTATACCATACATCCTGGTAATAACAAGATGTACCAAGATTTAAGAAACAATTTCTGGTGGATAGGAATGAAAAAGGACATAGCTAGATATGTTTCTAAATGTCTTACTTGTTCGCAAGTTAAGGCAGAACACCAAAAACCATCAGGTCTACTACAACAACTAGAAATGCCTGTATGGAAATAGGAACTCATAACAATGGATTTCGTTACTAAGTTACCCAAAACTAGAAAAGGTAATGACGCGATTTGGGTAATTGTGGATCGATTAACCAAATCAGCTCATTTTCTACCTATGAAAGAAACCTTTAGCATGAAAAGGTTGGCAAAGTTGTATGTAGATGAAGTAGTATCCTTACATGGAGTCCCACTCTCCATTGTATCGGATAGGGATAGTCGTTTCACTTCTCATTTATGGAAAAGTTTCCAAGAAGCAATGGGAACCCGACTAAATTTAAGTACTGCATATCATCCTCAGACAGACGGACAAAGTGAAAGGACGATCCAAATTCTGGAAGACATGCTTAGGGCATGTGTGATCGATTTTGGTGGATACTGGGATAACCACTTACCTTTAATTGAATTCTCCTATAACAATAGTTATCATTCAAGCATTGAAGCTGCCCCATTCGAAGCACTGTACGGACGAAAATGTAGAACTCCAGTTTGCTGGGCAGAGATAGGAGAAAGTCAATTATCAGGCCCCGAAATAGTGCAAGAAACTACCGACAAGATTACTCAAATCAAGGGAAGACTGAAGACGGCTAGAGATCGCCAGAAAAGTTATGCAGATAATCGACGCAAGCCACTAGAATTCCAAATCGGAGACAAGGTTCTCTTAAAAGTATCTCCTTGGAAAGGAGTAGTTCGATTTGGTAAGAAAGGAAAACTGAGTCCACGATACGTAGGACCATTTCCAGTGATCCAACTTATAGGACCAGTTGCTTATCGTTTACAACTACCAGAAGAGTTGGCTGGAGTACATGATGTATTTCATGTATCCAACCTCAAGAAATGCCTATCAGACGAATCTTTGGTAGTACCTCTTCAAGTTATACAGGTAAACGAAAAGTTAAAATTTGTTGAGAAACCTCTTCAGATAGAAGACAGAAAGATTAAGTTTCTCAAGCACAAGCGACTAGTGCTTGTCAAAGTCAAGTGGGATTCGAAGAGAGGACCCGAATACACTTGGGAGTTGGAATCGGAAATAAAGCGAAAGTATCATCACTTATTCCAATGAATCTCGAGGACGAGATTTTAAATAAGGTGGGGAGGATGTAAAGACTCTAAAAAATGTCCTAAAAGTACCCGTAAGTGTAAACCCTGACCCCTAAAACCATACTGTGCATGAAAAACCAAGAAATCAAGATTTCTGATATTTAGGCGGGCCGCGTAAGGGTTAAGCATAGCTTTACACGGGCCGCGACAACTCATAACTTATCCGGAACAGCAACCAGGCCACGTGGCATACCTAGGTGTGACATGCTAGCCCTAATCTACGAAGTAGACCTCCTCGCGGGCCGCGTAAGGTTTGGCTGAGAGTTTACGCGGGCCGCGTGAACCCTAAATTTCAGCTATAAATAGCTCATTGCATGGCCTGTTCTCTGGTGTCGAAATCTCATTTCAAATCACGAGTTATACTACACTGAAGTTGAAAATTTCAATTAAATTTGTGAGGCGCTGCTCCGATACCGGGTATTAACTCGATCACTGCTACGATTCAATGTCCGATCGATTAAAACTATCCAATGGATGTTTAAGTGCTGCCCACATTAGGGTTATGCTTTGTCATTCGTCTTGAATTCGATGGATGTTTAAGTATCGCACTTTGTCATTCGTTGTGAGGGTTTAATCTCGTGAGTTATCGTAAATGCTGTATTAGTTACTGATCTAGTTCGTATGCATGTTTAAATTTAGGTTTCAAGGCTAATCAGTAGGCTAAACTCTGCCCGTATAAATTTGCAATGTGAGTCATTCTCTTTTTATCAATTGTTTTAGAACACCTCAAATTATTTTCAAAAGTTATAATTACAGGGAGTAAGTCGTGGATATCTTGAATCACTGGCTAGTGGGGTATTGTGCACATTACTAATTTTCTCCCGGTTAGGTTCATTGACCTAACAAGGATAATCATCACTACTTGGGTGACAGGACCCAATAGTGGTATGACCATCGTCACGCAATGTGACACGGTGCCAGATAAAAATAAGATAGAAGTCATTGTAATCGCTCTTATGCTGTAGTTAATAACTAATGTGTCATTTTACATACTTGAATGACTCGCCAGCATTTCCCCGCTGATAAAATATTTTTAAAACATGTTTCAGGCAACCTGCTATGAATCAAAGAAACGTGCTATGGAGCACTAACCAACTTGAAGAGGTGGCTCAGTTAAAATGAATAAACATGTTTTAATAAATCAGGGAATTTCCTAGTTAAATTCCTCTATTGTAAATTACGGGGTTTATCTCCAAAATTATGGAATAAAATAATTGGGCATTTCGAGTTTTAAAAGATCCTGTTAAAAATCTTCCGCTGTCGCATCATAGATACCACGAGTTCCTGTCCCGCGGCTCTTGACCGGGTCAACCCGGGGCTGGGGCCGTGACAGTTGGGAGTGCTCTACTGGTCTATCTTTCCACGCTTTTGGAAATAGTCACAATAGGGTCACATTAGTCATCTGATTTCATTTTGTTTTCATTTTCTAAAAGGGTGTGGTTTCATTTTGCACCGCAAGTTCCACTGTCACACTATATATTTTTTTATTTTTTAAATATAAATAATAGTTTTAAGTTAAACAATCGTAAAAAATAAAAAATAAAAAATAAGATAACAAACTACAACCTGAGCGGTTTAAGAAACACAAAAGTAAAACTAAAAGAAAAATTAATTAATGTACACCTTATTGCTTTCTTAAGACATGTTTATATCACAACGTGCCAAAACCCTATATGAAACCAAAAAATACTTTATTTTGAATTTTCATGCTATTCTCATCTCTATAAGTTTTAGTTTTCTACTTTCAATGTCCTCGTATTTATTTCTTGTAATCTACTAGACTTGATCAATTGTGTGATGTGTGGCGATGTTCAAAAATTACAATCTGATATGTTTAAAAAAGCAAACTAAAAAAACCAATATGTTTTTAAAATAATATTGTTTTTTCATTAATTTATGCCAAAATGTTCAGAATAACAAAGAAAAAGGATAAATAGCACAATGTAATTAGATTTCTATAAAAGTTTACGAGTTGAAGTCACTTCTGAAAAATCAGTTCAATTGCCTCATTAATTACATTATTAGAAAACTAAGGAAAAAAAAGCATATATGCTTCTTCTCTGTAGAATTTCCCACGGCAACCCCCAAGTCGTGCCCACCTCATTCCACGTCAACATTCAATGCGGCAAGAGTACTCGGGTCTGCACGTTGTCACCCCAAGCTAAATCGGATTACGCTGTAAGGCGTGGTGACCACACATAGTATTAGGTCTTGTACACAAGGAAACAAATTAACAAGTATTTATTTTCTTAGTTAAATGAATTAGGCAATTAATTTGGTGTTAGTGAGTTGACTACTAGCAAGAACTTGATTCACAATTAAGATTTGGTTTTTAGTTGGTTCATGTTTTGCTATATATGCGATTACCGGATGTTAAAGCAAGCTCATAAAAAGAAATTTGATTCTTATAAATTAATTCGAAACACAAGTTTGGCATTTAAATTTTATAATTTCTTGGAATTGAACATGTTACAGTACTTAACAAATCATAAATAAAAATATGTTACAGGTAACACGATATGTTACCCAGTTTACATCTTAAATAAATTAAAAATAGAATATGTATCGATAAAAAAAATAAAAAGTACAAATTATGAACACAAACAAACTTAAAAATTAGAAACAAAAATGTTTGTGAAAAATTTAGTTTTTAGATTAAAAAATTAGAAACAAAAATGTTTGTGATAAATTTAGCTTTTAGAAAATGTGCAAATATGAGTGTGTATAAACCCACGGTTTTAAGTAAAAAAACAGGACAAAAACAATTCGAAGCCAAATTTTATCACTCGTACGTTTTACTAGCTACGACACTCAACCACCCAATAAGTTGATGCATCCACCAATATGATTTAAATAAAGAAATATAATAAAAAGATTTTTCGATTAACGAGCATAATAGAGCTGTTCACGAGCCGAACCGAACCGATCAGACCTTTGCTCGTGCTCGGTTCGTTTACAAACCGACCCGAACCGAACCGAGCGTTTTTTCAACCGAGCCAAAGTCGAACGTGCGTCTTTCGCTCCGAGCATTTTTCGAACGAACATCGAGCGAGTATCGAGCATCGCAGAATAAACAAGGAAAGTGACGATGGGAGTGCTAGTTATTAGAATAAAGTGCAGTTTTCGTCCCTGATGTTTCGTCCAATAAAACACAAGTAAAAATTTAACAAATAACAAGGAATACAAAAACACTCAACTACTTCTATCGAGATTAACTAAGCGGGAAGATAAATCGTTGATCGATTGAAACATACCCTTGTTCTATCGGAAGTTTGAAATTGAAGGAATCGATTGAAGCAAAACCCTGACGAGTTGGCGTCTTGGAGAGTTGTGATGGAGAAATCGATTAACGATGGCGAAAGGGTGGTTTTGATTAGGGTCTTGCACTTCTGAATCAAATGGCGGGTTGAGACTTGAGTATTGATCGACGCTTCACATTTTAGATTTTGAAATTTTGACTCAAATGCTCAAATGGACACTTAAGTATTGGATAATTGACTATTGGTATTAGATTTCAGTTACGTTATAATTACTTAAAAGAGCTCTATTTAATTCTTGGACCAAACATTGCTAATGTTGGTCTCTAGTCATTTCATTAAAAATGATACACATAAACACAAATATATATGTATATATATATATATATTATGTATATATATATATATTAAAAAATAAATCGAGCCAACCGAGCCGAACCAAACTGAGCGAACCTTTGCTTGTGCTCGGTTCGTTTACAAACCGAACCGATCCGAACCGAGCATTTTTTTTAATAGAGCTGAATCGAACGAGCAAATTCCGAACATTTTCCAAGCGAGCATCAAACGAGCGTTGAGCGCCGAGCAATTTGAACAACCCTTTTTGAAAGAAAATTTAACAGCGACATAGCATGTTAAAAACTATGTTAAAAAATCTTATTAGCTAATTATTGTTAAAAATCAAGAGGTGGTTAAAAAGATCCACCCATAACCCTTTACTAAAAGGGTGAGTAAGGTGATTCTAATGGGCAATTTGTGTGATTCGAACCTAGCCCTCTACAAAAATCCATTCTTGTTCTTAGCATCAGACTACACTAAGTTTTATGTTATCAATTATCACCGTAAATGTAATATCTTTGTTTTATAAATATATAATTTTTCTAATATTAGAGGCCCTATTTTTTGGAGACCCTAAGCCGTCACCTAGCCCAATTACGCTAATGATTCGGCCCTGATTATATCAGTGGTTTACAGGGAACCTTCCAACACTTCACCATCCCAAAATAGTAGTAGGTTTGTAAATGAATCAAACACGAACGGAGCATTTTCATGTTCGTTCGTTTAACTTTAATCAAACAAATGTTCGAACATGCACAACAAAACGAATGGACTTTTCTTGTCGGTGTTCGTTTAATTTAGAAAAAGAACGTGCTAGTGTTTATTTATGTTCATTTGGGAATAGTATAAACAGATGGTTCACGAACGTAAACGAACAAACATAATTAAACACCTATATGCACGAACACAACCAAATGAACACTGATTGTGAACATCAATGCGTTGGGCTGAAAAGTTAACAAAACTAAACTAAATTGTAAGAGGTGATATTTTCAACTTTATAAAACTGAACTAAATTGTAATGTACCTAAATAATATTTTAGAAAATATTAAAACAATGTTGAAAAGAACAAACTTAAATAAACCTAAACTAACGAACATAAATGAACGTAAACGAACAAACATAAAGGAACGTAAATTAAGAAACATTAACGAACGTTCACGAATATACATGAACGATCGAGACATGTATCCATGTTCGTTTGCTTAACTAAATGAACAAAAACTGATGTTCATATTCATTTGTTTACTCAATAAACTAACATAAACGAATTTTCTATTGAACAACTCACTAAAAGTTCACTAAACGTTTGATTCATCAGCCAACAAAATACCTAACATTTGAGAGAGTTTCCTTGTTGTGTTCTACCTCTTTTCCACCTTAGCATTCCCTTGATTTTCAGCTGCTTCCAAAATAGGGTTGAGCGGTACCGAACCGGTACCGAAATCAAAAGTACCGGTACCGAAAATCCCCAAAAGTAGGTATCGGTACCGAATATATAACCGGTACGGTACCGGTATTTGAGGATAAAAACCGGTACCATACCGGATCGGTACCGAAAATTAGGGCTGACGATAGGTAACCTGCTAAGATACGATTACAGAAAAGTACACCATGTGATTTTTTACGTTTTTTAAAAATAATCAAAATTTGAAAGTTAGGATCCATTATTTCTCCTTATAGGTGCATAAAATATATATCTGTCTTATAGACATTGGATATAAAGTAGTTAAACAAGTCTTATTCATGTTTAAAATTTTTGTTGTTCGCATTATGAGATACTTGTTAAACCTGCTAAGACACGATTTGCCAGCCCTACTGAAAATATACTGATTTGGCAAATTCGGTACCGGTCGGTATCGGTACCGAGTACCATTTGTCCATTTGCTTATCCCTATTCCAAAACCGGTTCACAGCCGCAAAATGAGGTCAAGGTTTTCAATCAAATGTGGTCTTGGTTTTATATTTTATATTTGATTAAACCCCGTGTGAAGGTAGGGGTGTGCACGGTTCGGTTCGGTTTTTGGGTAAAATCAAAACCGAAACCGGAATGTCGGTTTTTGGGTTTTAAAAACCGTTCGGTTTCGGTTTTTTTTGTTTCGGTTTTTCGGTTTTTACGTCGGTTCAGTTCGGTTATTTCGGTTTTTGGAACAAAATTATGTAAGATTCAAAAAATAAAAAGTATAATTTATATTATAACAATCTTTTTATTTGTTTATATTTAAGTTATTATAGTTCACCTCTTTAATTAGTATTGTTTACATAAACCTAACCTTCTAATATATTTTTATGTTTCTTCAAAGTTTTATTAAATTTAATTTTTATATTAAATTTTGTTATATCTTATAGGTAATAATAAATTATTTCAGTTATAATGTTTTTATTATAAACACTTTACATTCAAGAATAAAATTAACATTTTCTACTAGCATTGGGTTAAACACCTAAACAATTTAAACTTAAACATAAAAAATATATGGATTGTAACTTATCGGTTCGGTTCGGTTTTTTCGGTTATTGAAAACGTTTATCCGAAAACCGAACCGAAGTTTTCGGTTATTAAAAATCCAAAAACCGAACCGTCGGTTTTTGTTTCGGTTCGGTTTTTTCGGTTCGGTTATTTCGGTTACGGTTCGGTTATTTCGGTTTTCTTGCTCACCCCTATGTGAAGGTGCCAATTTAAAGGAATCAATGCACATACTTTACTTTTGCTATTACCATTACCAAAATATTATAAACTTTAACTACTTGGAGGGCCACCCCAAGAAAACTTTACCAGCCATAAATGTACATGTGTAGTAAACTGCAATTTCAACCATCAAATCCAATCTTTTTTTTTTTTTTTTTTTTTTTTGCCGTTCAAAAAAAAAATAAAAAAAATCCAATCTTTTTCGCCAATTTTTTTTTTAATTTCTAAGTGGATCATTATATGTATATATCACAAACCTTACATTCAGTAGCTTTATCCTATACACTTTATGACAATTAGCACACATACACAACAAAATACATGTAAAACACCCATCCAAACAAACCATATACAAAACATATATATAACTACATAAACTAAACAAAGTTAGAAATTGAAAGAGGTGTAAACACATTAGGTGCCATATGCTCAATCACATCAAATTCCTTCTCGTTGAGATACATGTAAACAACCCAATCACCATTTCCACTTGCACTTGGCATGGTGAGTACATTTCGGGTTCGACTACCCCAAGGGAGGTGAAACGATCCAAACTCCGGCTTTCCCCATCCAAAGTCCATATCGTTGATCGGTAAATCTCGTCCAGATGAGACAACCACGGCCCTGCCTTCAGACTTTTCATGCCCAATATATATCCTGGCAACCGGGTGCGCGGGCCGATGCAACTCCACCCAATCAATTAGACCCCTAAAATGTTCTTCATTTGTTGTCTCAGCCACAAACCCATGAACCATGTTTGCAACTTCATGTAGTTGCATGGCCTTAAGATCACTATTTGCTGCAACACCATATGGGACAGTTAGTGCATTTCCATAGTGGTTTTCAAACAAAGATGGACTTTTCTCGTTAACTTGTGTTAGAAACCGACGTCCATTAACTATAACGGCCATTCTAGATATAGTACTCGCAACATCATTGCCTGATCCATCTGCTAATAACTTCCACAGATACGCGGTGAATGACAAGAATTTGCTTCTTTTGGCTTCAAATTGAATATGTTCGATTGATTCAGCGCGAACGTAGTACATGCGACTCTCAAGTGGTTCCTCAAAGGATGATGGAGGAGGGAGTGATGTGATGGGGATGTACATTTTGTCATGGGTTGTTTCATAATGAGGAGGGTGTCTTGGGTTAAACGTGGAGGGCCGAAATGATGGAATGTTGGAGATTTTTTCCAATCGTGCATATTTAGCCCATGCAGCTATGAACATACCTATTGAGTAAGCATCGCTTAGTTGATGGTTAAACGCGCATGATATTATTATCGATCCGCATTTCAACTCGGTTACCTGTTTTATTTATAAAAAGAGTTAGTGATTTTAGTATTTGTATTCATGCTATATCTTCATATGCGAATTTGGTACTATCATATACTTTGGAATTTATTTGGATCTAGGTGGTCTAGTAATATCATAAGCGTTTCTAGGATCTTTTGTGAAACATATTTGGTTTCTAGGCAGGGTAGCGAACTCAACAAAAATCTGGCACCAAATACCTAAAGGGCCTCTGAATTCTTTGGCCATGTACATGATCATGTCAGACTTTTGTTGAGTTCCTACCTTGTTAGTGCAATGCTTAGAAACCAAACATGTTCCATGACTACAAATCAGACTTTTGTTTTCTTATCCTTTAACTAATATTTTGATTTTAGAAGTTTAAAACCAACTTCTCGATTAGATTATGGGTTTACCTGAACCGATAACACACCACGATCAATATGGGGCACCAACTTCCCCTTTACAGAATAATCAGGATGATATAAATCTAATTCTTTAAGCTCCACATCTGCATGTGCATGAACAAACGCAACCCCACTATTGTTACACAACACCCCCGGCTCTCCATGGCTGTTTTGCACAATCTCACCCCAGTGGCGGATCTAGAAAAAATCTAAAGGGGCAACGTTTCTATAAAAAGGGGCAACGAAATCGAAAAAACGTCAATTTTTTCCAAAATTTACACTAATTTTACACTATCGACGGAACGTCAAGGGGCAACGGGGGTTGCCCCTTGTTCTATGCTAGGTCCGCCCCTGCCTCACCCGCGAGCGGGTAATATGTCGATAGTACCCCTGCCAACGACTTCTTGACGGTGTCCAGCACGGTTTGTGTTGACATATCAATGTTGTTCTTTTTCTTGTAACAAAAGAACACTCCGACATCGATAGGCGGTAGAAGCAAGTCCAGGTTTGACAAAGGGAGCCAGTGTTCGTTCACCGGTGTCACAGCTGCTGAAATGACCTCTCTACCCTTCACATTCACGGAATAGTCGAGTCGGGATGATTCATCTTGATATAATGGTAGTTCTGACGTATGGATTGTAGAAACTTGAGAAAGATAGTGTTTAGGCTTTGGAGTTGAGTAAATTGATTTAAGGAAATTGTTAGAACCAATAACATTTCTACTCATGTTCATGATATGTTGTTAAGGTGTGAAGGTCTTATGAGGAATGTGAGGATCCCATGTCAAGAATCCGTGTACATTTATAGGGAATAAAAAGATGCATTCCAACAACTATTTGAAAGTTTGCATGGGTAATAAAGTCAAGCCAAAAGGTTTTGAACCAGTCGTTTACTTTTTTTTTTTTTTTTTTTTTATAGTTTTTCAACCCAAAAGGTTTTGAACCAGTCGTTTATATGTTACTAGCTGAACAGGTTAGATCAGTTCCAAATACTAAAATCTATAACAATCGGATTCGTCATGTATCTCAATTTTATAAGTCAAAAAAATCTTTTTTTCGTTTCTCAAATATATATATATATATATATATATATATATATATATAGGTAAAGAGTAAAATACAAATGCGCTTATCGTACGATACGTACGTGATTATCCCAGCCGTTCGATCAGGTGCAGATCTGGTGCGAATTCAATACATATCGCATATGAAAAAATGGTTAGCATGGGGTAGTGTGAAAAATGGCATGGGGTGTGTAGATGGACAAAATCGCATGTGGAAGATTTGAATATCGCATGTGAAAAAATGGCATGGGATAATGTGAAAAATGGCATGGGGTGTGTAGAATCGCATGTGGAAGATTGAATATCGCATGTGAAAAAATGGCTAGCATGGGGTAATGTGAAAAATAGCATGGGGTGTGTAGAATCGCATGTGGAAAATTGAATATCGCATGTGAAAAAATGGCATGGGGTAATGTGAAAAATGGCATGGGGTGTGTAGAATCGCATGTGGAAAATTGAATATCGTATGTGAAAAAATGGCATGGGGTAATGTGAAAAATGGCATGGGGTGTGTAGAATCGCATGTGAAAAATTGAATATCGCATGTGAAAAAATGGCTAGCATGGAGTAATGTGAAAAATGGCATGGGGTGTGTAGAATCGCATGTGGAAAATGGAATATCGCATGTGAAAAATCTGTGTGTGTGTTACTGTTCATCTTCTTCCATTGTTGGTCGATCATTGTCAGTCTTCTTCCGTTTGACCCTTACAACTCCCAAATTAGTAGTTCTTACTATCGATATCGCACTAAAAGGAACGAAGGGAGGTTGGGGAAGAAGATTTTCAGGTTTTTGAATTTGATTTAGGGTTTGATTTTGAACCATCATCGGTCAATTACATAGATTTATGACCTCGCAATGACGTTTTTAACCTTCCTGATATGATTTAGATATATTAAAATGATTAATTTAATCATTTAAATTAGTTTCGCCCGCGTTTGATCGATTGAAGATCGTACGGCTGAGGGCATCGCGTACATAATGTATGATAAGAGGTATTGTACGTTAACCGGCCTCTATATATATATATATATATATATATATATAGGGGGAAGATCATGCGAGAACCACCTCTTATTGCGAGAACCGCGATAACCAATGTGAACACAACAAAAAGTAGCGATTTGAGCATAAAAAAGATTAAAAAAAAAATTTAGATTTTTTTTTTATTTTTTAAGATTTTTTTTTAGATTTTTTTAGGTTTTTGGGGGTTTAGTTTTTAGCATATAGCTTGGGGGGGGGGGGGGGGATTTAGGTTTGGGGGGGGGGGGGGTTAGGTTTTTTTTTAGGTTTTTTTGGGGTTTTAGTTTTTAGCATTTAGCTTGGGGTGGGGGGGGGGGGGGGGTTAGGTTTTTTTAGGTTTTTTTTTAGCTATTTTAGGTTGTGTTCACATTGGTTCTCGCGGTTCTCGCAATAAATGGAGTTCTCGCATGAGCCCCTACCTATATATATATATAGGACAAAGATCCGTAAGGAACCACCTTTTATTGCGAGAACCGCGAGAAACAATGTGAACACAACAAAAAATGCCAAAAAATAGTTAAAAAACACACACAAAAATTATTTTTTTTTCATATTTTTTATAAAAAAATCGCTACCTTTAGTGGAAAAAAAATTTAATTTAAAAAAAAAAATTGGCTACTAAAAGTAGCGATTTTAACATAAAAAATATTTAAAAAATAAATTTTAGATTTTTTTTATTTTTTTTAGGTTTTTTTGGGGTTTAGTTTTTAGCATTTTAGCTTGGGGGAGGGGGGGTTAGGTTTTTTTTGGGGGGAGGGGTGGGGGGTTTAGGTTTTTTTTTTTTTAGGGGGGGGGGGGGTGGGGGTTATGTTTTTTTTGGTTTTTTTAGTTATTTTAGGTTGTTTTCATATTAGTTCTTGTGGTTCTCGCAATAAAGGTGGTTCTCGCATGAACCTTACCCTATTTGTATATTGGTATTTAATACTCTTTGGCTTTATTATATTTAGTTATTATCTCTTTGATTAAATTTTGGCACATGTGTTCTATATTATCTTTAATTCGTCACCAGGTTTGACCCTAAGTTGTGA
Organism: Helianthus tuberosus; assembly: GCA_030545235.1. Classification (NCBI taxonomy): domain Eukaryota; kingdom Viridiplantae; phylum Streptophyta; class Magnoliopsida; order Asterales; family Asteraceae; genus Helianthus; species Helianthus tuberosus. Next base: position 23,933 of record JARYGA010032467.1, on the reverse strand, counting down.
AATTGTGAAATTATAGAGAACAAGTATGAATTGATTTGGATTGCCCATTGGTTTAGCTTCTTCCTATTTTGATAATGAAATTAAAAAAAAAAACATATTTAAAAGTACCGTGATTAAATAGTATCAGTAGGTGAAGTTTTGTGTTTTAAAACTTCCTTTTTCTAAAAAAGAAAATCTTGAAATATCGACCAGATGACGAAAAAACATGTCAAAATCGTCCCTGAGGTTTGGGCATATTTGCAAGTTTCATTCAAAACAATTTGAGTAAACTTCCGTTTTGCTCCCTTTGGTTTGGTCATTTTAACGGTTTTGCTCCAATAGTTTAAAAATAGTCATTTTCCTTAGGGCTGTAAACGAACCGAACGAACACGAACAAGGTCATGTTCGTATTCGTTCGTTAAGGAAATTAACATGTTCATGAACTGTTCACGAACGCATACCGAACATAAGTTTATGTTCGTGTTCGTTCGTTAAGGAAATTCAGTTGTTCACGAACAGTTCGTGAACACTAGTCACGAACACAAACGAACGCATCCAAAGAAAAACAAACGCAAACGAACATTTAACTTGAAAATAAAAAAAATAAAAACATTGTTATCCTTAAACATTGGATATAAGTAGTTAAATGCAACCACATCAAATGATAAATCAAAACACAAGAAGTCTACTAGACCACCAAACGATAAATCAAGTTTAACTAATTTAGACATAATTATCCCTAAATATGTCTTAAAATGTCCAAATTTTAGCTAACTTAGAAAAAATTGGGTTTCAAGTTTTCAATATGTTTAGATAAAAGGTTTATTATTTATTATTTTTTTATATAATCAAACGAACACGAACGAACATATTACCGAACGTTCACGAACGTAGTCGAACGAACGAGACATGTGTTCGTGTTCGTTCGCTAAGCTAACCGAACGAAATTTTTTGTTCGTGTTCGTTCGTTAAGCTAATCGAATGCACATAAACTAACTTCCCGCCGAACGGTTCACGAACTGTTCGCTGAACGTTCGGTTCGTTTACAGCCCTAATTTTCCTTCCTGATCTTTCGAGTTTGTCGCCAGTTTCCTCCCTGATGGAGTTAGAGGCTATGAGCAAAATGAAGATAAGTTAGAAAAATCAGGGAGGAAAATGACTATTTTTAAACTATTGGAGCAAAACCATTAAAATGACCAAAACACAGGGAGCAAAATGGAAGTTTACTCAAACAATTTTTTGTATCATATTGCCCTTCACTTTTGAGACTTTTTGTCATTTTCATCCAAACGTCTAACTTTTTTACCAAAATCGTCCTTGAGTTTTGAGATTTTTTGTCATTTTCATCTAAATGTCTGATAGAAAAACAAAGCAAATTAGATGTTTGGACGAAAATGACAAAAAGTCTCAAAAGTGAAAGACAATATAGTAAAAAAAATTGTGTTATATGAAACTGACAAACATGCCTAAAGCCCATGGACGATTTTGGTAATTTACTCTTTTTTATTATTTTATTATTAGAGTAAATTACAAAAATCGTCTCTTTTATGTTGACACTATATTGCAAAGTGTATCATTTGTCTTCAAAAATAAAAAATAAAAACATACTCGATGTTTGCAAAACCTTGCAAGTTATGTCCTTTAGCCTTAACTCAGTTATTTTTTATCGTTACATCTGACCTAGTGGACCCCATATAAGGGTATTTTGATCATTTTACTCTAATTACTAAAATAACAATTATAAAAAACAATAAATAAAATAATTTTGTTTATATATCTATTATATATAATAAATGAAAGTGATTTGGGCCACGTGTCAGTAAATTAGGGCATCGTTTTTTCCCTTTTCCCGCCCAACCGTAACCACTGCCCTTTATTCTCACATTTTCACAAACCCTATTTCATTCTTCTCATTCACCTTTACATACATGATCCCCTTTCTCTCTGCTGTTCATCCTTCTCCTTCTTCACCTTTTCATCTCATCAACAACGTCCGGCAGAGGTTACATCTATTGGATACATCTGCGTTTGAAACCATAAATCATGTACCGTCGAGTAGGTGAAGAACAAAATAATCATGTAAGATCTATTTTCTCATTCAGAAATTTTATTTGGTTTTATCTATTTTGTTATACTGAACACGATGAACAATATGTACCTTCAGAAGAAAAAGAAGCTCTCCTAGGTTTTCTTATCGTACACAATGATCCCTTTTGTACAAGCTACTGTTAATCGGTGACCCTGGTATGTTGTAATAATGTTTTTATTATTGTTTATATGAATAACTTTTTGTAGCTTTTGATTTTTGATTTTTGTCTTTTATTTTTTATTGTTTATTCAGATGCTTGCTTTGTTGTACAGTCGAGTAGTTGAAGAACAGAATAATCATGTAATATCTATTTTCTCATTCAGAAATTTTATTTGGATTTATCTATTTTCTTATACTGAACACAATGAACCCTTTTGTACATTCAGAAGAAGAAGCTCTCCTTGGGTTTCTTATCGTACACAACCCTTTTGTACAACCTCCTGTTAATCGGTGACCCTGGTATGTTGTAAAAATATTTTTATTATTGTTTATATGAATAAATTTTTGTAGCTTTTGATTTTTGTCTTTTATTTTTTATTGTTTATTCAGATGGTTGCTTTGTTGTATCATGTGATTACGAGTAGATTGATTTTGATATGTTTGTAGTTTTTGTTTTACACAATATGTTTTGTTGATTTATTCACCCATGTTAGTAATGTTGGATGCACCTATGTTTCTTGATCCTCTGTTTTTCACAATCTGTTTGTTGATTAGAAGTAACCTCTGTCGGATGGTTGTTGAGGAGTTGGAAATGTGAAAGAGTAGGAGAAGGACGGTAAATTCATTGTTGGATTGTTTCTGTGGTTAACTAAATTGAGTCGCTTTAGTACTCAATTACAGAGAAGTTTTTGAGATTGTTTTCACACTTTATAATTTTTGCAGCAAGTTCTACTTTATTATTCATGTGGCAACTTTATATTTTCAGGCTTGTGAATTAAGGTTGGTTGTTACTTAATTTGTGTTTACTTTAATGATTGTTGCTATATAAACGGTAACCTCAATTGGTCTGATTTGTTTTTTGGTATTTGTAACATTTTGATTTACTGTTTATTGATGCATTGATTCATTTGTAATCACTTGCAGATCACCCGTCATCTTAATTTGAGCAATTAACCGGAGTTTTCTTAAACAGCACGATAAGTTTCGTTCATTAATCCATGCATTTGTTAATTCCTCATGTTTTTTTTTTTATTCTTAATCGTTGATTCTGTTTCAGGTACACTTTTTGCTATTAGTTCCATGTGTTTATTTCAGATTAATTGTTGCTATATATATATATTGGTTTTGTTTTGATGAAAAGGGAAAACGTTCAAGCCGTTTGATCCAAGAACCGAAGAAAAGATATCGGATATTGCTCAAGGAGATTAAGATGATGTTGATCTGGCTGTTAAAGCTGCACGTTGATCCACAATAAGCACTGCTCATCTAAGTTTCCTCCAATGACAGTGGTTATAACAAGTTAATAAGGCAAAACACTGATCTGCCTAACAACTGTTGGATATAAAGACTGTTGTACACAAAGACTAATGAGGATTATCCAGTGTTGAAGACCAAAGCACTCACGAAGACCAAAGCACTAACGAAGACCAAAGCACTCACGAAGTCCAAAGCTCTGTTGAAGACAAGCACTGATGAACCAAAGGTCTGATCAACCAAAGGTGAACCACTGCCCAACAACAACAGTGGTTCAGCATCAACAGCAATTATTCTACCTTTGTTTATGTTAACAGTGTTTATATGTAACAATATTTATCACATCAGTGTTTTATAATCTGTTAGGTTGTTAGATGTCATCACCTCAGTGTTTATATGTAACAGTATATATAACATCAGTGTTTATATGTAACAGTATTTATCACATTACCTCAGTGGTTTGATATGTACTATAAATTGAACAGTTGTTTGATCTTTATACTAATAAATAAAAATGATGTACACTTGGAAACTGATGTATTATTTAGTATAGTATTCTTGATTTTTTTTATTATTTTTTTTTTTGCAAACTGATGTTTATGGCCAAACATCTGTTTAAGGTCAAACTTCTGTTTAACTCCAGACAACTGATATATAAGGCCAAACATATTTTTAAGCCCCAACATCTGTTTTAGTCTAAACAGATGTTTAATCAGATCCACTGTCTTCTCATCTTTTAACACTCTTCAAAATACTTAAAATGATAGTTTTAATTAATCCTTAAAAGTATGTTACAACCATTGTGTTGGTTCAAACATCTGATTGTTAAAAGTTATCCACTGCTGAAAGACAACCTCTGTTTCTTCATTCTTCATGTTAACCATTGACTGACTAAACATCAGTGTTTCAATCACTGTTGGCTATCCACTGATAGTAAAAAAACAACCACTGCTCACATTTTTATTGTTGACATCCACTGATATTGACCATCAGTGGTTTCCCTAAAGAACAGCCACTGCTCACATTTTTATTATTGATGTGGTTAATTAGTGATAGATTGAAATTATCAAAAGAATACTAGAATTACAATGAAATTACCATTTTTCATAATCGTTACATTCCAATGAGATAATGTGACAACTCGAGTTTCCAAGGTTCTTCAATTATGCGCTACTCCTAATTATATCTTGTCATACATTATAATTATGTGCTCGTTATGTGAAATTAGTAAAGTTGATTTATATTTTGAATATTGTAAACGAATGGAAGTTATTTCGGGATTGTGTTCATGATATTTAACCACACGAGTTTCGGGTCGCACACTTCTACTTCGATCGCACACTTCCTAACTTGTACGTATCATAAATCTTGGCCCACACCATCAAGCCCAAACCGAGCAAAGCCCAACCCCTCCCCCATTGTATACGCATGTGTGGGTACGTATGTATACAGTTTCTTTCTAAACCTCTTTGCAAACCCTAAGTCTCCTTCCAATCTCATGCACGTATCTTTCAAGCAATGGCAAACCTTAGTTCCTCCCAAATCTTGGCCCGACAATGACTTCCAGTCGAAACCCGAACCCTTCCTCTTGGAGTATCATCATTCATTCGTCTGAGTAACAACTCTACAACCCTTCGGTTAGTGCGATAACCTTTAGTTGATTTCCTTTGATGATTTCGGTTATGTATAACATGTTTGAGTTGTAATGATTGAACGAGAATTTATGTGAAGCATGATATACTCAAGGTTTCTGCAAGATAGAATAGGAATTGGATGCGTTATTTATAACGATTAAACTGTAGCATAATCTGAACAAATACATGATAGGGTTCGATGATTTATGTGTTATGATGTTCTTAGATAGGTCACGTGATCATGAATGATGAGCATACATAAAACTAAGACACGTGTTGAGGAACGTTTTCATATCTCGATCGTGCGCGTAGTTTTTCATCGTCTCGCGTTGTTCCGTTATGAGATCGCGAGCCTCCGACTCTCTTTTCTTCCTCAATTCAATCGCCTCCATCTCACTCACGTGCTTCGCTTCTTTCATGGCGGTGAACTCTTTGAATTGTGCCGCCAACTCAGCCGAGCCCTCGGACGATGTCGCTTGTCGCTTGTCTCGCCGTTGTGTTCTTTGTGGCGAGGGGTCTTCGTTCATATCGGGTATGGAAGGGTCCACGTCAACGGGCTTTCTTTTTTGTGCCGAACCTTCCCCTTCCTCACCCAACAATGGGACTTGGGCCCATTTGTCGTGTTTTCGAACGACCTCTCATGCCTCGACATGTTGAAAACCGCTCGGATATCTATCTTGAAAATCCTTTAAAGCGATTTTCATCACGTTGAGATCGCTACACCCGCTTTCTCGTGTGCGATCCTACATATTATAAAATAACAAGTGTTAAAAACATATGAACTTAGTAAACAAATTTAAAAAAAAATACAACGTTAAAAAATATAATTTTTACCGCTTGTTGGTATAGGCCGTTGAAAAAGTTTATTTTCGTCATCATTGGGTTCCATTTAGACCGTACTTGATGCACGGTCCGGTTACTTCCACCAACGGTGACGTTATAATGATCTAAAATCCAACGCCAAAAACCATCGCGGGTTTTTGATTGCCCTTCTTTTTGTTGGTAGAGCAATGTACCCACACCTTCGCCAACGCCTCTTCTTGGTATTTTGTCCAAGATTGGCGCTCCAGTTTTGCCTTTTTACCCCGAGCGTCATCTTCTTCGTTGCCGGCGTCTTCATTCACATTATATTCATCGTCACCGGTGTCATCTTCATAGTCGCCCAAATTTTGAGTTTCGGGCACTACTTCCTCGTCCTCGTCCTCGTAAATAGGTAGAGGACGTTAAACATTTTCTCGTGGAGATGGAACTTGTGGGGAACGAAAACCATACGGGTCGAAGGCAGAGGATTGAGTATCCATTGATAACAAATTTGGAAAATAGCCGAAAGGGGGTTGTGGTTGGGTGTTGTAAAAGGAGGGGTGTGAAGGTTGTTGGTAAAAAAACGGGGGTTTTGTAGTATATCCGAAAGGTGGTTGTAGTTGTGCACTTGCACCGCTGGGACCACCACGAGACGGTTGCGAGCCGCGTCCCTTAGTGTTAGAGCCGACGGACTTTTTCTTGGCTTCGCGAGGTTGGTTCTCCATTGCTCGGTTTGGCTTTGTGTTGTATTTGAAAGAATTTTAGAGTAAGATTGAGAATTTGTGTGGTAAAAAATTAGATTTAGTTGGTTATTTTTATAGGTTAAAATTGAAATTTTTTTTTATTGAATCCGACCGTTGCCCAACGTTCAAAACTTGTGCAGTGAACACACACCGCTCCCCACTCCCCGTTTACACTCCCCGAGGGGTCGGCGGCGGTGTTCCCTTCGGGGACTTGACTCACCGCACCCCTCCCCGCCAAGCACCCTAGACACCCTAACAAATTGCACCACTTGATCTCAATGAAAGTCAATAATAATGATGAATTGAATTAAAGATTTAATATTAATTAAAAGCTATTTGATTGTTATAACAACTGTGATAGTGATATTGTGAATATGTATTAATGAATCATAGTAAAAAATTCAATATTATTGGACCAAACCATTTTCACATGAGCCGACAATAATATGCCATGATTATTGTGCTTTTCAACAATCAACACATGCAATTCAGATTCAATGATAGGACCGAGATCAATTATAGGATGCTGACGAAACCATGTTGAAATTGGTGTTAATAATATTTGATGTTTACAAGTAAAGTGGAGATGTAATTTCCTTCTTTTTCTTTTTATTCTACGTGTCCTCCTTTGTTTCGTATTTTATCTTGCGTCCAAGATGGTTGGCTGCCTTTTATATGTTAGATCTTTTCTCCAATGCTCCCTTAAATAGCCGCCCTTATTTGCGTCCCAAGTCTGCCGTCTGTGCTTGTTGATATTAAACCACATGTTATGTATGGATTCTAAGAGTTGGGCCGTAGACAAAAATTGGAACCCACACTACCTCAAACCCTGTAGATCGCACACTTTTATGATTTATGATCGTTAAATATGGTCATGCAAACGAACTGATATTGGAGGATTCAAACACCTACTATGTGATACTATGATGTATGTTACTGAATGGATTGCGTGATCTCTTGTTACGACTTGTATAATGATATGTGATTCAGGTGTACGCTACTTGTGTATTGTGTGTGAAGAATACATGGATTGTGTGTATACGAAACTGATTGTCTTTGATAACCAAGCTAGGATTTGATTGATCAATTTGAATACGTAGATAAACATACCGAGCAAACCGAGGTGAGTTCACACACTTTCTAAGGCATGGGATTCCCGGTGGTTGGGAATGGGTTAAAGAATTAAAACGGAACCTACATATCCTCCTTGGGTAGGATAGGACGGCCATCTTCCATGGGTAGGATGCCAATCTTAATCCTGCGTATTCACCTTGGGTAGAATATGTACGTTCGTCCTCCTTGGGTAGGACAACAACCTTAAACTTACTAGACAAAACTATATCATTAAGTCCCTCATTTTATATCGACTTAATCGCCGAGGCCGATGGCGAGCGGGTCATTAGTTAATAGCGCTATTAGGTTTGACAAACCTCACACCGTGCCGGTCGGACGGGCGTGTACTAATGGATCATGGCAAACAGTCAATGATGATAGACATTGACTTAGGGCACGACTTACTTTCGTCAGTGGTCGATATGGTAACGGTCTAGTGGTTCACATGGGGAAGCCCCCACTGGTTATAGTTTGGGAAAGAGGAATCGGTTAATCATATTTTCAACTATGGGGTAACCCCCACGGCAAGTAAGCCAGCTAAAGAAAAACTATGTTTTGAAACAACTTAAAACGAACAACCAACTGTGAACTCGCTCAACTTTGTTGTTGACTCGTTGTTACATGCCTTGCAGGACTATATGCTTATATTAGTTGGAACTTGCTGTCTGGGAAGCTGGAGTGGTCATGGGTCGAGATACATGGAATCTTAATACAAGCTCAATGGTTTATGTACTCTTGGTTTACTAAACACTTAACAAATGATTTATGCTTCCGCTGTACACAATGAATGATATGTAACGTTTGTAACTCTTTATGTTAATAAATGAAAGTTTTATTAATTATAATTATGAGTTCAATGTGATTGGTGGCTTGGATCCTGGTATGTCACATGGCCCGCGGTATTTCCGCATGTGGTATTTTGGGGGTGTGACAGATAAGAGTTCCTCCAACATTGTTTTCATGATAAAAATTAAAGTTAAAATAAAAAATAAATAAAATACTGTTGATGGCAATTTGTTGCAAATCAAATCAGTAATTAATGCTAATTTCTTGAGCTTTGGACATTGAAAATTTGCAAAATGTAAATTTCAAATTGACGGTTATTATCTCTTAATTAAAGTTAAAATAAAAACTAGAAAAGTGATCATGATAATTGCTTTCAAATCAATTCAGTAATTACTGATAATATCAGTAATTTTGAAATTCAAAATATGCAAAATGGTAATTTAAAATTGACGTTCTCTCTTTTTTTTTTCCTACTTTGCATATCATTTCTAAGAGTTAATTACTATTTTCGTCCCTGTGGTTTGTCAAAAATCACTATTTCAGTCCATTAGTTTAGAAATTGCGATTGCAGTCCATGTGGTTTCACTTTCGTAACCATTTCAGTCCACCTCCGTTAACCCCATCCATTTATTATGTTAAGTACACGTGAATTTACCATAATGCCCTTATTAATAAAAAACAAAAAGATATCTAAATGCGTTAATTACTGTTTTCGTCCCTGTAGTTTGTCAAAAATCACTATTTCAGTCCCTGTGGTTTCGCTTTCGTAACCATTTCAGTCCAGTCTCCTAACACCGTCGATTTTACCGTTAAGTTTTTAATGAAATACCTAAATTAACCTTGTGTTAATTAAATAAGAAAACCATGGAAATTTAAAAGATTGTATTCTAAGACCCACTTGTTAAAACACAACCCCACGCTACCCTACCCTACCCTACCCCACCCCACTCCATCCCTGCTCTCATTTCCGGCAAAAGTTTCCAGTCATCTTCTCCGGCATCACAACCCCACCCTCTTAATTTCCGGTGACCCATTACCTCACCCCAATTAATATCTTCCTAGAGTATCAATTAACATAATAACTTTGAAAATAATGCTTACCTGGACATTTTCTCATTCTAAAATCCAAAATTAAATTTTGGAACCATATATGTAAATATAGTGCCAGACTTCTACTTCTACTCAAGCCATGGTGGGTCGAACTCTACAATCCAATTTAAGTCCATATGTCATACACCAATAAAATCATATAAATCCAATAATAAAATCATATAAGTCCATATTTAATTAACACAAGGGTAATTTAGGTATTTCATTAAAAACTTAACGGTAAAATAGACGGCGTTAGGAGACTGGACTGAAATGGTTACGAAAGTGAAACCACAGGGACTGAAATCGCAATTTTTAAACTAATGGATTGAAATAGTGATTTTTGACAAACCACATAGACGAAAACAATAATTAACTCATTTAGATATCTTTTTTATTTTTATTAATAAGGGCATTATGGTCAATTCACGTGTACTTAACAGAACAAATGGATGGGGTTAACCAAGGTGGACCCGAAATTAGAGGTTATTGTTGATTGTGTTTTGAATGCTGCTTCGGGATCGGGTAACAAAGACGAGATTTTAGCCGCTATCCTTAAAAGTATTAAACTGGGAATAAAGAATTGGAGGGCGGAGGTCAGATCTAAGGAGTTAAAAGAGACGTTAGAGTTGGAGAAAATTATCGAAGGGATTGAGTCTAAGGCTTGTAGCGGTCTGATCTCGGCTGAAGATAAAAAAGTGAGAGTTGTATCCCGATTAAAATTGAATCAATTGGAATCGATAAAATCGAAAGATATGCAATAGAAGGCCCTTATCAACTGGCTCAAGTTTGGAGATGAAAATAGCTCGTTTTTTCATAAAATCATCTCTATAAACTCGGCCAGAAACAGGATCCAAGGTCTAGTGTTCCAAAACAGGTTGGTGTCGGATCCTGTGGAGCTGAAAGAGGAGATTAGGCTATGGTTTAGAAAACAATTCGCGGAACCAATTAGAAGAAGGCCGTATTTTTTAAAAGATGGGCTGCCTACCTTATCGGAGATTAATGGTAGGATGCTTTGTGTTCAATTCACGGAAAAAGAAGTTTTCGAGGCTCTAAGAAACTGTGATGGTGGGAAAGCGCCGGGTTCGAACGGGTTTTCTTTGAAGTTTTTCAAAGTTTTTTAGGGTAAATTTAAAGGTAAGATTCTGGAGGTGATGAATGAGTTTTACTCGACGGGTAGGATTAGCGATGGCTGTAACTCTTCTTTCGTTGCTCTAATTCCGAAAGTTAAAGATCCTCAAAGTATTTCCAAATTTAGACCAATCTCTTTGGTCGGGTCGATCTACAAAATTATTGCCAAGACTCTAGCTAATAGACTCAAGTTAGTTATCGGCAACATTTCCTCCCCTGTGCAATCCACGTTCGTTGGAAACCGAAATATCCTTGATAGCCCGCTTATTGTGAGTGAGACGGTTGCTTAGGCTAAAAAATCTAAGACCAAGTTATTAGTTTTCAAAGTTGACTTCGAGAAGGCGTATGACTCTATCAATTGGAAATTTCTCTTTGGGATGATGGAAAAGATGGAGTTCCCTCTCAAATGGATTTCCTGGATTAAGGGATGCTTGGTCTCGGGCATGGGGTCGGTGTTAATAAATGGGTCTCCAACTAAAGAATTCAAGTACAAGCGTGGGCTTCGTCAAGGTGATCCTTTATCCGCGTTCTTGTTTATCATCGCTATGGAAGTGGTTACCCTTTTCATTAACAGGCTTGTTAATTTGGGCCTTTTTAAAGGCTGCCAACTTCCAAATGGCGGCCCAAACATCACTCACCTTTGTTATGCAGACGACGTTGTTTTTATAGGTCTATGGTCGGAGGACAATATTACTGCTTTAAACAGATTATTAAGATGGCTTTGCCTTGTGAGTGGGCTTAAGATAAACCGTCGGAAATGTAAAATTTACGGGATTGGAGTCGAAGCTAATGAGGTGGAGCGTCTCGCTAACAAAGTCAAATGCGATGTCGATGCACTCCCGTTTGAGTATTTCAGTATACCGATTGGAGCAAACATGAAGAGAGCCAAGTTTTGGAAACCGGTTTTAGACAAATTCGATTCTAGACTATCCAAATGGAAAGCTAGACATCTCTCGTTTGCGGGCCGTATGACGTTAGCAAAATCGGTTCTAGGTAGTTTGCCGTCATATTACCTCTCGTTATTTGCTGCTCCTAAATGTGTATTAAAAAAGCTTGAGAAAATTAGAAGGGAATTCATATGGGGTAAATCAAATAATAGAAATAAACTTAGATGGATACGATGGGAGCTTTTGTTGAAAGCGAGAAAAGCGGGCGGAATGGGGTTGGGGAGCATTCAAAGTTTTAATTTCGCGATGTTAACTAAGTGGTGGTGGAGATTAAAAGCCAACCCCAACCATCTTTGGGCCGAGGTGATTGCGGCTATACACGGAGGTAATACGTTCTCGTCTTTTAATTTGTTAATCCCTTTAAAGAAAACCATCCTGGGGGTGTGGAAAGATATTGGTTCGGTGGATACGGCGCTTGGCAAACTCGGTATAGATATCAAAGATAACCTCGTGTTGGACGGTAATGTGTGGAAATGGAGAAGTGAACCGAATGGATCTTTTTCGGTTCGTCAGGTCCGTAAGGAGATCGAGTTGCGCTCATTGGAGGAGAATAGTGAAAGTGTCGCGTTTGTTTGGAATAGTTGGGCTCCGCCAAAAGTTAATTATTTATTATGGAGGGCACAAATGAGAAAGATAGCTTCAAAAGTGGGTTTGTTGCAGAGGGGTGTCCCCATTGGAGACGTCTTATGTCCTCGGTGCGGGATTCACGGTGAAGACCCGGATCACATCTTCGTGAACTGTCTATGGGCTCAATGCATATGGTGGAACATTTTGACTTGGCTTCGGATTAGCTTTATTAATAGCAACAACCTGAAAGACTTCATTTTGCAAGTGAACCAGAACCCAGGGGATAAAGTTTGGAAGAAAATTGTGTATACGATCGTGATGGTGATGGTTTGGAGCATGTGGAAAGTTAGAAACGAAAAGGTTTTTGATGATACCTTCATTCCCATCAGGATGACGGTGGGGCAAATAAAAGAAGACGCGTTCCTTTGGATTTGCAACAAGTCCAAGGTTAAGAAGCCATCATGGGAGAATTGGAAGGATTTCAATATTATTGTTCAATTGTAATCTGTTTTTTGGCTGTTTTTCGGTTTTGTTTTGGAGTTGTATGTTCTTTTCCAGCCCCATGCTGGCTCTTTATATGTATATATAAAGTGTGGTTGCCGTTCAAAAAAAAAAATCCAAACTTGTTGTAAGTTGTCTTGAAAACAAAATTAAATTAAAATCTTAGGATGTTGGGAGTGCTCTACTGGTCTATCTTTCCACGCTTTTGGAAATAGTCACAATAGGGTCACATTAGTCATCTTAGTCATCTGATTTCATTTTGTTTTCATTTTCTAAAAGGGTGTGGTTTCATTTTGCACCGCAAGTTCCACTGTCACACTATATATTTTTTATTTTTTAAATATAAATAATAGTTTTAAGTTAAACAATCGTAAATAATAAAAAAATAAGATAACAAACTACAACCTGAGCGGTTTAAGAAACACAAAAGTAAAACTAAAAGAAAAATTAATTAATGTACACCTTATTGCTTTCTTAAGACATGTTTATATCACAACGAGCCAAAACCCTATATGAAACCAAAAAATACTTTATTTTGAATTTTCATGCTATTCTCATCTCTATAAATTTCAGTTTTCTACTTTCAATGTCCTGATATTTATTTCTTGTAATCTACTAGACTTGATCAATTGTGTGAAGTGTGGCGATGTTCAAAAATTACAATCTGATATGTTTAAAAAAAGCAAACTAAAAAAACCATTATGTTTTTAAAATAATATTGTTTTTTCATTAATTTATGCCAAAATGTTCAGAATAACAAAGAAAAAGGATAAATAGCACAATGTAATTAGATTTCTATAAAAGTTTAAGAGTTAAAGTCACTTCTGAAAAATCAGTTCAATTGCCTCATTAATTACATTATTAGAAAACTAAGGAAAAAAAAGCATATATGCTTCTTCTCTGTAGAATTTCCCACGGCAACCACCCAAGTCGTGCCCACCTTCCACGCCAACATTCAATGCGGCAAGAGTACTCGGGTCTGCACGTTGTCACCCCAAGCTAAATCGGATTACGCTGTAAGGCGTGGTGACCACACATAGTATTAGGTCTTGTACACAAGGAAACAAATTAACAAGTGTTTATTTTCTTAGTTAAATTAATTAGGCAATTAATTTGGTGTTAGTGAGTTGACTACTGGCAAGAACTTGATTCACAATTAAGATTTGGTTTTTAGTTGGTTCATGTTTTGCTATATATGCGATTACCGGATGTTAAAGCAAGCTCATAAAAAGAAATTTGATTCTTATAAATTAATTCGAAACACAAGTTTGGCATTTAAATTTTATAATTTCTTGGAATTGAACATGTTACAGTACTTAACAAATCATAAATAAAAATATGTTACAGGTAACACGATATGTTACCCAGTTTACATCTTAAATAAATTTAAAATAGAATATGTATCGATAAAAAAAATTAAAAAGTACAAATTATGAACACAAACAAACTTAAAAATTAGAAACAAAAATGTTTGTGAAAAATTTAGTTTTTAGATTAAAAAATTAGAAACAAAAATGTTTGTGATAAATTTAGCTTTTAGAAAATGTGCAAATATGAGTGTGTATAAACATACGGTTTTAAGTAAAAAAACATAACAAAAACAATTCGAAGCCAAATTTTATCACTCATACTTTTTACTAGCTACGACACTCAACCACCCAATAAGTTGATGCATCCACCAATATGATTTAAATAAAGAAATATAATAAAATAATTTTTCGATTAATGAGCATAATAGAGCTGTTCACGAGCCGAACCGAACCGATCAGACCTTTGCTCGTGCTTGGTTCGTTTACAAACCGACCCGAACCGAACCCATCGTTTTTTCAACCGAGCCAAAGTCGAACGTGCGTCTTTCGATCCGAGCATTTTTCGAACGAACGTCGAGCGAGTATCGAGTATCGCAGAATAAAAAAGGAAAGTGACGATGGGAGTGCTAGTTATTAGAATAAAGTGCAGTTTTCGTCCCTGATGTTTCGTCCAATAAAACACAAGTAAAAATTTAACAAATAAGAAGGAATACAAAAACACTCAACTACTTCTATCGAGATTAACTAAGCGGGAAGATAAATCGTCGATCGATTGAAACATACCCTTGTTTTATCGGAAGTTTGCAATTGAAGGAATCGATTGAAGCAAAACCCTGACGAGTTGGCGTCTTGGAGAGTTGTGATGGAGAAATCGAATAACGATGGCGAATGGGGGGGTTTTGATTAGGGTCTTGCACTTCTAAATCAAATGGCGGGTTGAGACTTGAGTATTGATCGACGCTTCACATTTTAGATTTTGAAATTTTGACTCAAATGCTCAAATGGACACTTAAGTGTTGGATAATTGACTATTGGTATTAGATTTCAGTTACGTTTTAATTACTTAAAAGAGCTCTATCTGAATTTTGAACCAAACATTGCTAATGTTGGTCTCTAGTCATTTCATTAAAAATGATACACACATAAACATAAATATATATATATGTATATATATATATATATTAAAAAATAAATCGAGCCAACCGAGCCGAACCGAACTGAGCGGACCTTTGCTCGTGCTTGGTTCGTTTACAAACCGAACCGATCCGAACCGAACCGAGCATTTTTTTAATAGAGCTGAATCGAACGAGCAAATTCCGAACATTTTCCAAGCGAGCATCGAACGAGCGTTGAGCGCCGAGCAATTTGAACAGCCCTTGAGTATAACCGAGCTAGAAATGACTTTTTTGAAAGAAAATTTAACAGCGACATAGCATGTTAAAAACTATGTTAAAAAATCTTATTAGCTAATTATTGTTAAAAATCAAGAGGTAGTTAAAAAGATCCACCCATAACCCTTTACTAAAAGGGTGAGTATGGTGATTCTAATGGGCAGTTTGTGTGACTCGAACCTAGCCCTCTACAAAAATCCATTCTTGTTCTTAGCATCAGACTACACTAAGTTTTATGTTATCAATTATCACCGTAAATGTAATATCTTTGTTTTATAAATACATAATTTTTCTAATATTAGAGGCCCTATTTTTTTGGAGACCCTAAGCCGTCACCTAGCCCAATTACGCTAACGGGTCGGCCCTGATTATGTCAGTGGTTTACAGGGAGCCTTCCAACACTTCACCATCCCAAAATAGTAGTAGGCTTGTAAATGAATCAAACACGAACGGAGCATTTTCATGTTTGTTCGTTTAACTTTAATCAAACAAATGTTCAAACATGCACAACAAAGCGAATGGACTTTTCTTGTCGGTGTTCGTTTAATTTAGAAAAAAGAACGTGCTAGTGTTTATTTATGTTCATTTGGGAATAGTATAAACAGATGGTTCACGAACGTAAACGAACAAACATAATTAAACACATATATGCACGAACACAACCAAATGAACACCGATTAAAAGTAAGGGGCTGTTTGGTAGCATCTGAATGACATTAAGAGGCTACCTCTTAATGAAATCATTTAAGAGTTTAACAAAGATAATGTAGAAGAATGTGACATGTGATGGTTTACCATTCAGATGTTACCTCTTATCCAGTCAGACATAAGGTTACCTCTTATTCATTCAGACATAAGGGTCACAAATGATTTCATTAAGAGGCAGCCTCTGAATGGATTAAGAGGCTACCAAACAGGGCCTAAATGTGAACATCAATGCGTTGGGCTGAAAAGTTAACAAAACTAAACTAAATTGTAAGATGTGATATTTTCAACTTTATAAAATTGAACTAAACTGTAATGTACCAAAAGAATATTTTAGAAAATATTAAAACAATGTTGAAAAGAACGAACTTAAATAAACCTAAACTAACGAACATAAATGAGCGTAAACGAACAAACATAAAAGAACGTAAATTAAGAAACATTAACGAACGTTCATGAATATACATGAACGATCGAGACATGTATCCATGTTCGTTTGCTTAACTAAATGAACAAAACTGATGTTCATATTCATTTGTTTACTCAATAAACTAACATAAACAAATTTTCTATTGAACAACTCATGAAAAGTTCACTAAACGTTTGATTCATCAGCCAACAAAATACCTAACATTTGAGAGAGTTTCCTAGTTGTGTTCTACCTCTTTTCCACCTTAGCATTCCCTTGATTTTCAGCTGCTTCCAAAATAGGGTTCAGCTCGGTATCCATCGATACCGAACCGGTACCGGAATCAAAAGTACCGGTACCGAAAATCCCAAAAGTAGGTATTGGTACCGAATATATAACCGGTACTGTACCAGTATTTGAGGGTAAAAAACCGGTACCGAACCAATACCGTACCGGATCGGTACCGAACCGGTACCAAAAAGTCAAAAGTCGGTACCGAAAATTAGGGCTGACAATAGGTAACCTGTATGTAACCTGCTAAGACACGATTATAGAAAAGTACACCATGTGATTTTTTACGTCTTTAAAAGATAATCAAAATTTGAAAGTTAGGATCCATTATTTCTCCTTATAGGTGCATAAAATATACATCTGTCTTATAGACATTGGATATAAAGCAGTTAAACAAGTCGTATTCATGTTTAAAATTTTTGTTGTTCGAATTATCAGATACCTGTTAAACATGCTAAGACACGATTTGCCAGCCCTAGCGAAAATATACCTGGTTCGGCAAATTCGGTACCGGTCGGTATCGGTACCGAGTACCATTTGTCCATTTGCTTATCCCTATTCCAAAACCGGTTCACAGCCGCAAAATGAGGTCAAGGTTTTCAATCAAATGTGGTCTTGGTTTTATATTTGAGAAAATTACCAAAATAGCCAAGAAAAATGTTGACTTACCAAAATAGCCATCTCATGAGTCTTTGGAAAGGGGCATCACTGATTACGAGAGAGCTTATGCGTCTGCAGGGTCATTCATGCGTCCACCAAGGTAGAAGTGGCACGTGTCTTAGTGACATCATGCGTCCAATGCATCCGTGACTCATCCCATGCGTCCGTGACTCATCCCATGCATCCCTGACTCATCCCATGCGTCCCTGACTCATCCCATCATCCCATGCGTCTGTTTTGAGGCATCCCATGCGTCCTTGACTCATCTCATCATCCCATGCGTCTGTTTTGAGGCATCTCATGCGTCCGTGACTCATCCCATCATCCCATGCGTCCGTGACTCATCCCATGCGTTCGTGACTCATCCCATGCGTCCGTGACTCATCACATGCGTCCGTGACTCATCCCATGCGTCCGTGACTCATCCCATGCATCCCATTTTTGTACTTGTTACTTCATCCATGCACACATCCATATAAAAGAATTAAGGGGGATAAGAAGGTGTGATGCCCCTATCCAAAGACTCATCCCATGCATCCTATTTTTGTACTTATTGCTTCATCCATGCACGCATCCATATAAAAGAATTAAGGGGCATAAGAAGGTGTGATGCCCCTATCTAAAGACTCATGAGATGGCTATTTTGGTAAGTCAACTTTTTTTTTTTTTTGCTATTTTGGTAATTTTCTCTTTATATTTTATATTTGATTAAACCCCGTGTGATGGTGCCAAGTTAAAGGAATCAATGCACATACTTTTGCTATTACCATTACCAAAATATTATAAACTTTAACTACTTGGAGGGCCACCCCAAGAAAACTTTACCAGCCATAAATGTACATGTGTAGTAAACTGCAATTTCAACCATCAAATCCAATCTTTTTCGCCAATTTTTTTTTTTTTTTAATTTCTAAGTGGATCATTATATGTATATATCACAAACCTTACATTCAGTAGCTTTATCCTATACACTTTATGACAGTTAGCACACATACACAACAAAATACATGTAAAACACCCATCCAAACAAACCATATACAAAACATATATATAACTACATAAACTAAACCAAGTTAGAAATTGAAAGAGGTGTAAACACATTAGGTGCCATATGCTCAATCACATCAAATTCCTTCTCGTTGAGATACATGTAAACAACCCAATCACCATTTCCACTTGCACTTGGCATGGTGAGTACATTTCGGGTTCGACTACCCCAAGGGAGGTGAAACGATCCAAACTCCGGCTTTCCCCATCCAAAGTCCATATCGTTGATCGGTAAATCTCGTCCAGATGAGACAACCACGGCCCTGCCTTCAGACTTTTCATGCCCAATATATATCCTGGCAACCGGCTGCATGGGCCGATGCAACTCCACCCAATCAATTAGACCCCTAAAATGTTCTTCATTTGTTGTCTCAGCCACAAACCCATGAACCATGTTCGCAACTTCATGTAGTTGCATGGCCTTAAGATCACTATTTGCTGCAACACCATATGGGACAGATAGTGCATTTCCATAGTGGTTTTCAAACAAAGATGGACTTTTCTCGTTAACTTGTGTTAGAAACCGACGTCCATTAACTATAACGGCCATTCTAGATACGGTACTCGCAACATCATTGCCTGATCCATCTGCTAATAACTTCCACAGATACGCGGTGAATGACAAGAATTTGCTTCTTTTCGCTTCAAATTGAATATGTTCGATTGATTCAGCGCGAACGTAGTACATGCGACTCTCAAGTGGTTCCTCAAAGGATGATGGAGGAGGGAGTGATGTGATGGGGATGGGGATGTACAGATTGTCATGGGTTGTTTCATAATGAGGAGGGTGTCTTGGGTTAAACATGGAGGGCCCAAATGATGGAATGTTGGAGATTTTTTCCAATCGTGCATATTTAGCCCATGCAGCTATGAACATACCTATTGAGTAAGCATCGCTTAGTTGATGGTTAAACGCGCATGATATTATTATCGATCCGCATTTCAACTCGGTTACCTGTTTTATTTATAAAAAGAGTTAGTGATTTTAGTATTTGTATTCATGCTATATCTTCATATGCGAATTTGGTACTATCATATACTTTGGAATTTATTTGGATCTAGGTGGTCTAGTAATATCATAAGCGTTTCTAGGATCTTTTGTGAAACATATTTGGTTTCTAGGCAGGGTAGCGAACTCAACAAAAATCTGGCACCAAATACCTAAAGGGCCTCTGAATTCTTTGGCCATGTACATGATCATGTCAGACTTTTGTTGAGTTCCTACCTTGTTAGTGCAATGCTTAGAAACCAAACATGTTCCATGACTACAAATCAGACTTTTGTTTTCTTATCCTTTAACCAATATTTTGATTTTAGAAGTTTAAAACCAACTTCTCGATTAGATTATGGGTTTACCTGAACCGATAACACACCACGATCAATATGGGGCACCAACTTCCCCTTTACAGAATAATCAGGATGATATAAATCTAATTCTTTAAGCTCCACATCTGCATGTGCATGAACAAACGCAACCCCACTATTGTTACACAACACCCCCGGCTCTCCATGGCTGTTTTGCACAATCTCACCCGCGAGCGGGTAATATGTCGATAGTACCCCTGCCAACGACTTCTTGACGGTGTCCAGCACGGTTTGTGTTGACATATCAATGTTGTTCTTTTTCTTGTAACAAAAGAACACTCCGACATCGATAGGCGGTAGAAGCAAGTCCAGGTTTGACAAAGGGAGCCAGTGTTCGTTCACCGGTGTCACAGCTGCTGAAATGACCTCTCTACCCTTCACACTCACGGAATAGTCGAGTCGGGATGATTCATCTTGATATAATGGTAGTTCTGACGTATGGATTGTAGAAACTTGAGAAAGATAGTGTTTAGGCTTTGGAGTTGAGTAAATTGATTTAAGGAAATTGTTAGAACCAATAACATTTCTACTCATGTATGTGTTTCTGGATATATGACCATAGGAGGAAAAGAGCGATGGCGGCTGAGGTGGCGGTGGTGGTTGATGGTGGTGGCAAATGTGGTGATAATATTTTCTCATGTTCATGATATGTTGTTAATGTGTGAAGGTCTTATGAGGAATGTGAGGATCCCATGTAAAGAATCCGTGTATATTTATAGGGAATAAAAAGATGCATTCCAACAACTATTTGAAAGTTTGCATGGGTAATACTTTTTTTTTATATAGTTTTTCAACCCAAAAGGTTTTGAACCAGTCGTTTATATGTTACTAGCTGAACAGGTTAGATTTTTTCAACCCAAAAGGTTTTGAACCAGTCGTTTATATGTTACTAGCTGAACAGGTTAGATCAGTTCCAAATACTAAAATCTATAAGACCACCCGTAGTAGGGCGGTATTTTTTAAAAAAATTGAAAAAAAACGCCCGGAAACGCCCCCACCCCCATTACGGTAGGTGTTATTTTAAAAAAAATCAAAAATTGAACTTTGGCGTTTTAATAATAACGCTAATATGCAAAGCAAGTGGCCAATGGGAGTGTTTGCTTTTTCTTTTGCATGTGTCCAAGGTTTGACTAGCCAATCACCAATTGTTTGTTTTTTTTTTTAATGTTTGGAAGGGGCATTATTAGGCATTATTCCACTACGTCACTTTAACAATAACGCCTCATGCTGACTGGGATGACACGTGTCGGATAATGCCCCATGGTGGGGGCATTATTTTTCTTAACCACTACGGGTGGTCTAACAATCGGATTCGTCATGTATCACAATTTTATAAGTAAAAAAAATCTTTTTTTCGTTTCTCACACACACACACACACACACACACACATATATATATATATATATATATGACAAAGATCCGTTAGGAACCACCCTTTATTACGAGAACCGCGAGAACCAATGTGAACACAACAAAAAATGCCTAAAAATAACTAAAAAACACACAAAAATTATTTTTTTTTTCATATTTTTTATAAAAAAATCGCTACCTTTAGTAGCAAAAAAAAATTTAAATTTTTTTTTACTACTAAAAGTAGCGATTTTAACATAAAAAATATTTAAAAAAAATTTTTTTAGATTTTTTTTAGATTTTTTTAGGTTTTTTTGGGGGTTTAGTTTTTAGCATTTTAGCTTGGGAGGGGGGGTTAGGTTTTTGGAGGGTGGGGGGTTAGGTTTTTTTTTTTTTTTTGGGGGGGGGGGGGTTAGTTTTTTTTAGGGTTTTTTTTAACTATTTTAGGTTGTGTTCACATTGGTTCTCGCGGTTCTCGCAATAAAGGTGGTTCTCGCATGAACCTACTAAATTACAGAGAATTTTTGAGATTGTTTTCACACTTTATAATTTTTGCAGCAAGTTCTACTTGATTATTCATGTGGCAACTTTATATTTTCAGGTTTGTGAATTAAGGTTGGTTGTTACTTAATTTGTGTTTACTTTAATGATTGTTGCTATATAAACGGTAACCTCAATTGGTCTGATTTGTTTTTTGGTATTTGTAACATTTTGATTTACTGTTTATTGATGCATTGATTCATTTGTAATCACTTGCAGATCATCCGTCATCTTAATTTGAGCAATTAACCGGAGTTTTCTTAAACAGCATGATAAGTTTCATTCATTAATCCATGCATTTGTTAATTCCTCATGTTTTTTTTTTATTCTTAATCGTTGATTCTGTTTCAGGTACACTTTTTGCTGTTAGTTCCATGTGTTTATTTCAGATTAATTGTTGGTATATATATTGGTTTTGTTTTGATGAAAAGGGAAAACGTTCGAGCCGTTTGATCCAAGAACCGAAGAAAAGATATCGGATATTGCTCAAGGAGATTAAGATGATGTTGATCTGGCTGTTGAAGCTGCACGTTGATCCACAATAAGCACTGCCCATCTAAGTTTCCTCCAATGGCAGTGGTTATAACAAGTTAATAAGGCAAAACACTGATCTGCCTAACAACTGTTGGATATAAAGACTGTTGTACACAAAGACTGATGAGGATTATCCACTGTTGAAGACCAAAGCACTCACGAAAACCAAAGCTCTGTTGAAGACAACCACTGATGAACCAAAGGTCTGATCAACCAAAGGTGAACCACTGCCCAACAACAACAGTGGTTCAGCATCAACAGCAATTATTCTACCTTTGTTTATGTTAACAGTGTTTATATGTAACAGTATTTATCACATCAGTGTTTTATAATCTGTTAGGTTGTTAGATGTCATCACCTCAGTGTTTATATGTAACAGTATTTATCACATTACCTCAGTGGTTTGATCTGTACTATAAATTGAACAGTTCTTTGATCTTTATACTAATAAATAAAAATGATGTACACTTGGAAACTGATGTATTCTTTAGTATAGTATTCTTGATTTTTTTTTTTTTTTTTGCAAACTGATGTTTATGGCCAAACATCTATTTAAGGTCAAGTTTCTGTTTAACTCCAGACAACTGATATATAAGGCCAAACATATTTTTAAGCCCCAACATCTGTTTTAGTCTAAACAGATGTTTAATCAGATCAACTGTCTTCTCATCTTTTAACACTCTTCAAAATACTTAAAAATAATAGTTTTAATTAATCCTTAAAAGTATGTTACAACCATTGTGTTGGTTCAAACATCCAATTGTTAAAAGTTATCCACTCGTGAAAGACAACCTATGTTTCTTCATTCTTCATGTTGACCATTGACTGACTAAACATCAGTGTTTCAATCACTGTTGGCTAGCCACTGATATTGACCATCAGTGGTTTCCCTAAAGAACAACCACTGTTCACATTTTATTATTGATGTGGTTAATTAGTGATAGAATGAAATTATCAAAAGAATACTAGAATTACAATGAAATTACCATTTTACATAATCGTTACATTCCAATGAGATAATGTGACAACTCGAGTTTCCAAGGTTCTTCAATTATGCGCTACTCCTAATTATATCTAGTCATACATTATAATTATGTGCTCGTTACGTGAAATTAGTAAAGTTGATTTATATTTTGAATATTGCAAACGAATGGAAGTTATTTCGGGATTGAGTTTATGATATTTAACCACACGAGTTCCGGGTCGCACACCTCTACTTCGATCGCACACTTCCTAACTTGTACGTATCATAAATCTTGGCCCACACCATCAAGCCCAAACCGAGCAAAGCCCAACCCCTCCCCCATTGTATACGCATGTGTGGGTACGTATATATACAGTTTCTTTCTAAACCTCTTTGCAAACCCTAAGTCTCCTTCCAATCTCACGCACATATCTTTCAAGCAATGGCAAACCTTAGTTCCTCCCAAATCTTGGCCCGGCAATGACTTCCAGTCGAAACCCGAACCCTTCCTCTTGGAGTATCATCATTCATTCGTCTGAGTAACAACTCTACAACCCTTCGGTTAGTGCGATAA
>JARYGA010032466.1:0-44098 GCA_030545235.1 Helianthus tuberosus | reverse complement strand
CTTTAACCCCCTTTACTTTCCCATCAAGCATTTTCTTAAAAATTTTCTTAACATTTTCATTAAATGTTTTTTCAATATCAAAATCTGAGATTTCTACTTTACCAACCATTTGTTTAATCTCTTCCACACTCAGTGATTTAATGTCAATATCATTCATCAAATCTTTGATCTCATCTTGTGACTCCTCTGATTTTGTGAAATCAGATTCATCGCCAGATTGTACATCTGATTTTTTAACAATCCATTTTTGATTGTCTTTTGCATTCTTTTTGTACAATCTTTTAGAATTTTCACCAACTTCATTCTTTGAATTTTCAAAATTTTTGAAGTTTGTAGTTGGTGAATCATTCTTTTCAACCACTTTTTCTTTAAGTTTTTCAGATACTCCCTGTTTTTTGTTGACTTTGTTTGGACAATTGTGAGCGATGTGTCCAACAACTTGACATTGAAAACAAGTTCTTGTGTCTTTTGATGGAAAAACTCCAATTGGATGAAAAACTCCAGTTCCTGTTCTTTTCCTTTCAGCAAGGAACTCTTGATTTGATTTTCTCCAAAATAAGCTATTTGACTCCTCTTCATAACTTTTTCCTGCAACATATGTCATTTTTGATTTAAAATCTCTAACATATTTTTCATTTTTACAATTTTCCGATAGAGTAAAACCAAGACCTTTCTTTTTGTAACTACAATTTTGATTAGTTTTCTTTTGAAAACTAGAACCAGAATTGTAATCCTTTTTCCCTTTTTTCTTGTTTAACCTTTGTTGAACTCTAGAAGTGTATTTTTTAGGTCTTTCAGTAAATTTTAGATCCTTAATTTCAGAAAAATTAATTTCCGTCATTTTGAAAACCTTTTTGATCATGTCAAAACGAACACTTTTAATCGGAAACTCTTTGTCAGAGTATAATTTGTCCGAATCATTTAAAGTATATGCAACTTCAAATGTTTCATCATCCAAATTTGCCTTTGATAACAAAAATTGTTTACTGTAAGACCGTTTTTCTGATGACTTTGAACTGTTGACTGACGAACTTGAACACCCAGACTCAAACTTTGACTCAGACACCTCCTCAGTGTCCAACACCTGATCGACCACCTTTTTGATTAACTCAGACTCATGATCAGTATCAGACGAGGTAAATGTGATGTCAATGTTATCTGGTAAAACGTCAGTTGTCTCTGATTTTAACTTTATATTGACTGCTTTTTCGACTTGCTCCTCATTTGGTTTTCTAGGAGAATACCCTTCCCAGATAGGAGGCGGACACTTGTTGTATTTAACAGTCGATTTCTTACCAGTCTCATTCTTTTGCTTCTCATCCTGAAATGCTTCAAAACCTGCAACAGTAGGATAAACTCGATCAATAACATAATCAGAACAAGAATAACTCAGTAATAACCTTCTGATCCTTTCATTCTCGATCTTTTCTTTCTCCAACTCTTGCTTTAGATTAGCATTTTCTTCGATGTAATGGTTAATTGCCTTTTGCTTTGCCATTAATGTAGAATTTGTCATCGTTAAAGCTTTTTCTCTTTCAGAATTCGTTGTTTGAAGACCTGTCACTGTTCTGTTCAACACGCTATAAGATTCTTTTACATAACTGATGTCAGATAGTAACTTTTCTATTAGTTTTTCTCTATCAAACAGAGTCACATCTTTTTCTTCGCAATTTTTGCAAGCTTCCAAACACTTCTTGCAAGGCTTTTCAACTTCAACAATCTTCTCAATCTCGATTGTTTTTACCACTTCAATTAGTTTTTCTTCATCAGTTACTTTCTCAGTTTCAGTCACCTTTTCTTCATCCACAATTTTAACTTCTTCAGTTTGAACAACAGTCTCAACCTTCTCATCTTGTTGTTGTTCTTTTGCAGCTTGTTTCTCCTTCAGTTTCTTCATGCGATCTGCAAAATAGAAATGAAAACTTTCAGGAGAAAGATAATTTTTAGCAATATTAATATGTTTCTCTTCCTCATCATCACTGCTACTCTCCATCGGTGTTTGATCAAACTCTACAGATTTTTCAGACTCAGTATCTGAAATACAAGAATCAGATGGTGTTTGATCAAAAACAACAACTTCTTTTTCTGAAGTATCCTCATTTTGCACACTCTCATCTGTACTTAATAATTCAGAATCAGCACTTTCTGAACTTTCTTCAGATGTAATCGATTGATCTTTCACTGTTTCACCAATTGATCTCATCCAAGTTGTCACACCCCGACCACGTGGAACATACAAAACGTGGCGGAAACATCGGGGAGTGTCGTAACAGAATTAATCGTTTCAAATCCAAGGTAATTGAAGTTTCGTTTTATTAATTAAAAGTGTTACTATGCCTTAACAAACAAAGAAATACAACATAATTAACTAGATCTTGTCTCGTTTTAAGTCACTAAGGCACTGGTCCGCCTAAGTATGTCTCGATAAGTCCTATGCTTCATCTCCTGAAAACACATGTGAAAATAGGTACGTCAGCATAAAAATGCCTGTGAGATACATAGGTTTTGTGAAAATAAGATTCATGACTTATGTTTGAGAAATTGTTTAGTCATGAACCTTGTAATTTGCTTTGTCTTGTAAATCATTTGAAAAACGATAAGTTCAGATGATATGTATAAATAAATGTAAGGTTAAATGAATAACCATATAATGAGTTTGTAAAAGATAAGTTGTTTGTAAATCAATGTCTTGTGAAAAGTATGTTAGTTGTATAAAAATGTTCTATGTCTCAAACTGAAATGATTCAAATAACGCTACAATATGTAATACCATACAAACACTTATATATAGGAAGTACCAGCGGCGTATCCACCATGTTTGTATCATATTACACATGCATCGTTACTTAATCACTTAATCAAACCAAACCACCAAAGTAATGTTTAACAATTGTAGAAATGTTTATGTATTGTAAGTAATGTAAAGTTAAACGAATAACCTTATAGTAGCATATCAAAAGTATACTTTGGATTTGTAAGTAACATATTAAACTATGTTTTGGTTTCATAAGTAACATATCAAAATATGCTTTGGATGTGATAAATAACATATTAAACTATGTTTTGGTTTTGTAAATAACCTATCAAAATATGCTTTGGATGTTTAACAAAATATATGTTGGTTTGTACAATACCACACATGAGAGTATATCTAATTATACTTTAATAGTGTGATTTAAGAATTCATTCAGACCTGGTGCATCAAAATACACCTTTGAGACTATAGAAATACCACAAAGGCAATCCCTATTTGGATGGAGCAACAAATTGGTTTCAGACATTCCATGACAACAGGAATGGGGTGTCAAATCCTATAGCGCTATATCATACTAACAATCGGTCTGGTGAACATAAAATAAGTACAATTCAACAGTTTATTTTATGTTCTTTGAGAAATTAATGTTTAAACCATAGATAGTCATTTAGTTTGTCAAATGATAAGTAATAACATGTATAATCAATTATACTTTGAAATCAAGAAAATATAAGCATGTGATGAAATCAACTGTACTAAGTATGCTCACAATGGACATACATAGCATAAAATGTAATGTAAAACGATGTACTAAGTACGCACTCAATGGGCATACATAGCATAAACTGTAATGAAATCATGTACTATAAATGTACTAATGAACATAGGAAGTATATGATTGAAAACAGGAAAGCAGGAAAGTAACAAGTAGGCACATGTGTTTCACCCCAAAACAGTTTGAAAACAGTAAAAGAGGGGTCTATGTACTCACTTGAGATTGCTCGGTAGTCCTTGAGTAACAACCAAACAATACTAGAGATCGCGGATATCAAACGGCACCTAGTATAGGTAGCTACATTAATAAACCGGACCTAAATCGGAAGATCGGGTAGCATTAGGGTTTGTAAACCAAACGAGTGTAGAGACTCGTGTCTTTTGGTTTAACAAAGCCTACATACTAAATGAAACTTAACCTAAGTGTCTACGACCCATTACGACCCGTTTAGGTAGCTTATGCTATTTTAACGCGTCGTTCGCGTGAAACGCGTTCGGACCGCCTAACTAGTCCTATGACAAGTATTATATGCCTAAACATGTTACATAATCAGTTACGTGACAAAAGTTTAGGTTACATATGCTAAATTACCAATTATGTATGAAAAGGGTATTCTGGTAATTTACCTAAGGCATATAAACTACCTATCATACAACTACTTAAACGCCGTGACCATAAGGTATAACCTCGGAAGGTTATACCCTACACTATGGTCACCTAATGTATTTGGTCGGATCCTAATGATCGACCAAACTGGGTCGGGTTCGAGGTATAAGCGATTTATTAGATCGCTTACCCTACGACCCTAGACAACGTGGTAATCAGTAGGCATAGTCCCAAGGGACTATGACCATCGTGATTACAATCACGTTGCGAAGTTCAAACGAACTTCGCATTGACCATTACTGGTCAACGCTGAAAGTCAAACAAAGTTTGACTTTCTGACTCGAAAAGCAGTAAAATAAGGAAAAGAACGAAAGAATACTTACGAAGGGTCCCCGAATGCTAACCCAGATCAAAATAGCTCAGGTATGAAACGAAGGTTCCAACTTAGAGCTTTCTTAATCAGATTTGTGGGTTTTTAAGCCAAAGGGGGGTGGGTATTTATAGATAAAGTAGAGCCGCTAGGATCGTTTCTTGAATATCGTGCCACGATCCGAGCCGTACACTTGTCACAAAGGTTATGGAGCCACATATGCTCCTAATCTTAGTGATTAAGCAAGTTGCAAACATGTGGTTGTGGTTAATCAGCTGAAATCTGATTGCAAATACACTTAATCTGGTCAGGTTAGGCAGTCGCGTAGCGCTAGTGCAAAGGCACTATGCAGTCGCGCTACGCTAGCACCTCCCTGTTTCAGAAATGTTTCAAAAGTGGCAGAAATGGTCCCTGCACGTGTTTAAGGCCTTTTTCGATGCGTTTGAACCCCGTTAACCTCATTTCAAGGCTCTAAAATGAAGTTAAAGTATAGGGAACTCAAAACATGCTCAAAAATATGTCGGATGTCGGTTCGTTTGGTCGTACGAACGCGATGTTCGCTTAATTACGACGGAATGCGCACAAGCGCGGAAAACGATCCAAATGACGCGACGAATGGATTTTTCTTAAGGCGAACACTAAAATATAATGTAGTCATGCTTACATAAATTTTTGGATGTCCAGATGTATTCAGAACGTAAGTTATGCGCGAAAATGCAAACTTGTGCACTTTTTGACACTTTTAGTCCCTGAATGTCCCAAAAGTTTATTTTAGCACACTAAACCCCTCAAAGCCTATTTCTAAGCTATGTAAAGGATATTTAAGGTGTGTTTAACTTATGGTCATGATCCGGAATGTTCGTTACAGTTCAAATTGACATACTTTCGCAGTTTGTCATATTTAGTCCCTGTAAGCGAATTAACTTGTTTTTGCCATACCAAAGCCTTTAAAACTTATTTCTAAGTTATGTAAAGGTTATTTAAGGTATGTTAAGCCTATTTCACTATTCCGGAGTGTTTGTTGGATTAAACTGGTTATATTTACGCATCAGAGCGCGTATAACCCTCCAGAAAGCGATTTAAAGCTTATAATCGAACAAGAGTTGATATGTGCAAATGATACACATATTTTTTTACAAATCCCAAGTATGAAATACAATATTTCATTGGTTTGGTCTTTGTTTGATGGTTGAAATGACACAGGTGTTACAGTCTCCCCTACTTTAGGAAATTTCGTCCCGAAATTTAATTCTAGAGGAAACTTGTGAAAACAGCTGTGACGGTTTCGCCTTCCAATAGATCCATTGAACCCTTAAGTAAAACTCTGGGCCCTGTTAGGATCCTTAGCGAATTTGTTAACCCTCAAAGTGAATTCCTTGTAATAGTAAAACATGGAATTTTTGAACTACCAACAGAATAACGTTTCTTATGAAGACTTATCATAGGAAACTTGGTGTGTGATTGATATCAGAATTGAGGAGTGTGAGAATAAATGACATTGGTCGAGGTCCAAGACTTCTCCCGTATCATTATTCTTATCACTTTAGGTTTTAACACATGACAAAACTTCTTGTGGTTTCTGTGCACTGAATTTCCATAATTATGTAGGCCTCCATAATTACGTAACCCCTTGCACAGTCCGCACAGTTCATTTCATAATGCGTAGAGGAAAAAATCAATTGAATAAACATAAAGCGACCTGACTAGACCACAAAAGGATCCTTTTAATTTGATCTACGAACGATCTTTTTAACTAGATCAACATATGATCTTCTTAACTAAACCGTCGTATGATCTCCTTAAATAGACCACTTAAGGGATCTTTGTATTTATATCATCACATGATATTTTTGATCAGATTTTCAAAATCAGTCTGTTTAACCAGACCATTCAAGAGGTCCAGTTTTAGAATAGTACTTTAAAACCCAAGGGACTTAACTACAACGTAGAAGTCCATTAAGGATTTAAGATAGTACCTTTTTGGAATATCCTACTACGAATCCTTCATATGAGATATGGAAGATTCTACGAGGATTTGGATGGATCACATAAAACACAAAACACATAAGAAAACACATAAGCACAAAAATTTGGTTAACTTGATTCTTTAATTTGTTGTCTTTGAGCATGGATAATTAAAGCACACCAGGAATCCAATCCGTGGATTTCATTTGGTACTTTAATCATTTCAAGAATCTATCTATGAAGATAGGAAAATCTTAAAAGAAATTCGGCTTTGTCCCTATTGAATTGTGATGTACGTATTGAATCATACAAAGAATTCAATTAAGGACTCCGATGAATGATATTCATCCACAAGGATCTGATTATGAGGATAGAAAGATCCTTTATGGATTTTGAAATTTGTGTAACGAGAGGTGCTTCGACACCTTGCACTAGGCGTGCTTAAGTCGATACACAAAGTAGAAAGTTCATGCGGTTGAGGCGCTAGATATGCCAAGGCGACATATGAAGCGGAACTTGAAGGTTAAGTAGCAACAGGGTTTTCAACTGCTTTGCTTTGAACAGCAAAGCGACACATGTTAACCAAATGTCTCCATCGTCCACCGTGGGTGCATTTGTAACATGGTATTTGATTTGAATAATGACGATGGCATTGATTGCACCAAGGAGTAGTTCCCTTATACAGCTTCATCCCTGAGGCGAGTCATGGTGATAGCTAAGTCAACGGTCTTCTGGAGTACGACGCCTATTCGCTGGGTAATTGCAGCACCTGGTTCGGACATTGTTGTTGCGATGAAGAGGCACCATGAAGAAAATAGAAGACATGGGAGGAAACAAGGGAAAGATAGTCAAAAGAAAATGACAAGGCATTTAGATTGTGACCATTTGTTTGTTACCAAAGGCAAACAAATGAGACAGTGACTAATCATTTCTCCCGGTAATTGTCTTGAACTTTTCAGCACGTCTAAGAACACTTGCAAGACACCATTTGATATCCATTAGTTCCATTTCTTCGGCATCAATCTGGTCATAATCCTCTTTGGTAAGCATAGGATTTCCAATTCGACCGGCCACTAAACCTTCATATGAGATAAGCACGGAACCTAGTAATGCCATATGATCTTTCGCAATATCTTCAGAAAAACTTTGACCTTCTGGAAGATTCAGAGCTATATTGCATTGAATCACACAACCATTTCCCATCTTTGTGCTTTGAGACTGAAAGCTTTCTGATGAAGTCTTTGGATTGACACTTGGATAAGATGAGAATCCACTGCTGTTTTTGTTTAAGCTTTGATCAATCTTTTTAGTAGTATCTCCAACACTATATGCAGTTTGAATTTTTGGACTTCTCTCAATTTCTGAAGTTGGAACACCACCCTTGTAATACATCTTTACATCTTGTTGACCACTTGGATTATTCATCCTTGCAATCTTCTGCTGTTCCAAATCCTGACTTTCAATCTTTTCAATGAACTGAGAGATTGACAACCTATCATAAACTCCAGTATTCTTCAGTATCATCAAATAAGTTCCCCACTCTTTCTGAGGTAAAGCATCAGCAAGTTTATCCACCCATTCCTCGTTTTCTTTTGTGATGTTCATCATCGACATTGTTCGCACTAAGTGACAATATCGTTCAATAAGTTTCTTCGTATCTTCTCCGGGCAAACTTGTGAACAAATCAAACTCTTTTTTAAGCAATGCCTTCTTGCTTTTAATCATACTCGCACTGCCTTCAACCTTGATTTTTAGAGCATCCCATATTGATTTTGATGTTTTGTCATGTTGAAGTAGTATGAAAATGTCTTCTTTGATGGCCTGTTGAAGCAAACTGATCATCATCTTTTCAGCTCGATACATTTCTCGTTCTTCTTTACCAAGATCTGAAAGCTGTTTTTCAATCTGCATTTCGGTTCGTGGTATAGTATACTTTGTCAAAATACATTCCCATGATCTTAAATGATTTGCTTGCACCCAGTTTTCGAATCTATCTTTCCACCCATAGTATTCCTCAATTCCCATAAGCTTCGGGGGTTTCTGAGTCGTCCCCGTTTCGTTTTCTGAATTCATGTTCTGAGCAATGGAAGATGAACTAGATGGTGTTGCAAATGCATTGTGGAAATCGTTGTCCATGTTTCAATAACAGATTCTTTCAAGCGAAATAGTCACTTTGTGTTCTTCAAGCGAAATAATCAACTGAACAACCTTTGAAGCGAAATTGTCAATTGAATAATCCTCAAGCGAAAACCTTGAAGCGAAATCAGATAATCTCTGAAACGAAATACTTGAAGCGAAACTTTCTGAAGCAAAAACCTTGAAGCGACAACCTTGAAGCGAAAATCTTGAAGCGAAAACAGATAATCTTTGAAGCGAAATGATATGTGTCACTTGAAATCTCAAGCGAAATCGTCCAATAAAGCTTTGTTCTTCAAGCGAAATCCATTCGAATGATGATTTTAATCACTTTTAGGTCAAATTTGGCTTTGAAACTTTCAAGGGTTTGTTATCTTGTACTTTTAAACAATCCGTGAGAAATTGAATCGATTTTGACCATGAAAAATTTCTGAACTGATAAAAGAAAGTGTAGAAGTAAGAAAATGAGATGAATTTCGGCTGAATTTTGCAGAACTCCTCCTCCAGGCTCTGATACCAATTGAAAGGACCGTGTTCGCGACCTAAATGAGTCGGTTCAGAGGAATTCCATCAAATACAGGTGCGGAAAACAAGTATTTGACTATAAAACAGCTGAATCTTCACTTTAACACTGATTTGTATTGATATGAAAGCAATTACAATCAGTTCTCACACCGGCAGCACTTCGGTATGGAAATCTCACAAAAACAACTTATGATTTCGCTTGACCTTGACCTCCTATATATAGAGATTGAGATTTCGCTTCAGCATGACTCAAGCGAAATCTTAACATGTTGATTTCGCTTGAGCTGCTTCAAGCGAAATCCTTTACATATACATTCATTCAAGCGAAATCTTGCTAACTCTCTCTCATTCTCTCTATGGTCGAAAATGCCGTTCACCAGTCTGCTGGAATGAGATCGGCGAGGCTCAACTTACTGGACCTGCCCTCAATTTAGAGACAACTGACAAGATCAAGAAAGTTCGTGATAACCTTCAGACAGCTAGAATCCGTCAGAAGAGTTACGCGGACCCAAAACGCAAGGCCTTGGAATTCCAAGTCGGTGATCGAGTATTACTTAAGGACTCACCTTGGAAAGGTGTAATCAGATTTGGAAAGAAAGGAAAACTTGCACCTAGATAAGTTGGACCATTCAAGATCGTCGAAAGAATCGGGAAGGTAGCCTACAGACTTGAGTTACCTCCTGAACTTGGAAATGTTCATCCAACTTTTCACGTGTCCAATCTCAAGAGGTGTTTAGCTGATGAGAACCTCCACATACCACTTGACGAAATTCGTGTTGGTAAAACACTGAAATTTGTTGAGAAGCCAGTGGAAATCATGGAACGTGAAGTCAAGTGGCTCAAACGTAAGCGCATTCCTTTGGTCAAAGTTCATTGGGAAGCAAAACGTGGACCCGAGTTTACTTGGGAACGCGAAGATCAAATGAAGGCGAAATATCCACATCTTTTCCCACGAGTTTCCTCTAAATAAATTTCGGGACGAAATTTCCACAAGTAGGGGAGACTGTAACATCCGTGCTTGTAATCATTGTGAACAGTTCTATTATCAATAAAACAATTTTATTTGATCCCAATGTTTGTTTGGTTGTGTTTTACATTTTTCATGTTTTGACTTTTATTCAATTTCAAACTCTATATCGCTTTCTGGAGAATTATACGCAAACTGGTGCGTAAACGTAACCAGTTTAACGCGACAAATAATCCGGAACATCATCATATACTTAACATACCTTAAATAACCTTTACATAACTTAGAAATAAGTTTTGAAGGCTTTGGTATGGCAAAAACAAGTTAATTCGCTTACAGGGACTAAACTTGACAAACTACGAAAGTATGCCAATTTGAACTATAACAGACATTCCAGAACATGACCATAAGTTAAACACTCCTTAAATATCCTTTACATAGCTTAGAAATAGGCTTTGAGGTGTTCGGTGTGCTAAAATAAACTTTTGGGTCATTCAGGGACTAAAAGTGTCAAAAAAAAATGCACAAGTTTGCATTTTCGCGCATAACTTACGGTCTGAATACATCCGGACATCCAAAAATTTATGTAAGCACTAAAATATTTTAGTTTAGTGTTTGGCATGAGAAAAATCCATTCGTCACGCAATTTGGATCGTTTTTCACGCTTATGCGCATTCCGTCGTAATTAACCGAACAACGCGATTGTACGGCTAAACGAACCGACATCCGGCATATTTTTGAGCATGTTTCATGTTCCCTATACTTTAACATCCTTGTGAAGCTTAAAAATGGGCTTGACGGGTGTTAGAAGTGCCAAAACACGACGATACGCGCTCAGGAACCAAAACTGCAAAACTGCAAAAAAAATATAAAAAATAAATAAATAAATAAAAAATGCAGCAAAAAGCCATTTTAAACATAAGTTAGCAGCCCCTAACACTTCCCAAAGGTCAAGTTCCACATGTTAATCACCTATGGTGGCCAAAATTAGTTACCACAACATTTTGACAAGTGTACGGCCTAGATCGTGCCCCCTTTTCCAAGAAACGATCCTAACGGTTGTGGGTTTACTATAAATACCCAACCCATTTTCACTCATTCCTCACTAGAATCTGATCTAAAAGACTCTAAGTTGAAACCATTGTTTCATACCTGAGTTATTTGGATCTAGATTAGCATTCGGGGACCCTTCGTAAGTATTCTTTCGTTCTTTTATCGCTTTCGAGTCCGAAAGTCAAACTTTGTTTGACTTTCTGCATTGACCAGTTTATGGTCGATGCGAAGTTCGTTTGAACTTCATAACGTGAGCGTGATCACGATGGTTATAGTCCCTAGTGACTATACCTACTGATTACCACGTTATCTAGGCTCAGTGACGAGTCGTAGTTTCGGTCAGAATACGTATTCTTGCGTATTTTGTAACCAAACTACTTATGGGTATCAAAACCGTTTGTTTTGATACCAAACCTGTTTCTAAACTTAGTTAAGCATGTTTTAGCATGCTTAGCTCGTCACTTTTAGTTTAGTGCTTATATAGGGTCGTAAGGTAAGCGATCTAAACAATCGCTTATACCTTCGAACCCGACCCATTTGGTCGATCATTAGGATCCGACCAAGCACATTAGGTGACCATAGTATATAGGGAATAACCTTCCAAGGTTATACCTTATGGTCGCTTCGTTTAAGTAGTTGTATGATAGGTAGTTTATATGCCTTAGGTAAATTACCAAAATACCCTTATGATGCCAAAATTTGTTTTAAGCATATGTAACATAACTTTTGGTATCTAAACTGATTTGGCAACAATATTAGACATGTTAAGGCATATTTTACTTATCATAGGGCTAGTTAGGTGTTCCGAACGCGTTTCACGCGAATGACGCGTTAAAGTAGCATAAGCTACCTAAACGGGTCGTAATGGGTCACAAACGCTTAGGTTAAGTTTCGTTTTAGTATGTGGGCTTTGTTAAACCATATTACACGAGTTCCCATACTCGTTTGGTTTACGAACCCTCATTCTATCCGATCTTCCGATTTAGGTCCGGTTTATTAACATAGTTACCTATATTAGGTGCCGTTTGATTCCGTGATCTCTAGCATTGCTTGGTGGTTATCTTAGGACATCTGAGCAATCTCAAGTGAGTACATAGACCCCTCTTTTACTGTTTTCCAAACATTTTGGGGTGAAACACATGTGCCTACTTGTTACTTTCATGCTTTCCTATTTTCACATCATATACCTGCTATGTTTGTTAGTACATTATAGTACATGATTTCATTACGTTTCATGCTATGTATATCCATTGTGTGCATATTTAGTACATTGTTTTACATTACATTTCTGCTATGTATGTTAACTGATAGCATGCTAGCACATTGATTTACATGACTTTTCTGCTTTGTATGTTAACTTAGCATACTTAGTACATTGTTTTTATATAACATGTTCACTTTTGCTATGACATTTGGTTTGCACAAACGAGACTATTATACGTTCATTAACATTAGCTACGCCGCTCGGTAGTAAGTACTGGTACCATAGGACTTGACAAATCCCATTCCTGACATCCCGGGTTTGTTTGGATGTAAGGAATGACTGAATCCGAATACAATTCTTTTGATAACCTTGACTGAAAGGGTTATCCGACTGTCTCAAGGCTTGAATGTATGCGTTAACTTACCACATAAATGTTTGTATCAATGTAACATGTGTTACTTTATAAAACATAACTTTTTGATACATTCAAAATACTTTGTTTTGTACATTTCTACATTTGGACTACTTGACAATACTTTACTTACAAGACATAACATTTGTTACACATTACTTGACTACTTTTGGACTATCAACATTTGACATGGTTTATACAAGGACTTTTGACAATTAGTTTAAACATAGACATTATACACTGTTGGTTGGTTAAGTGACTTAAGTAACGAAATGTGAGTAATATGATACAAGCATGGTGGATACGCCGCTGGTACTTCCTATATATAAGTGTTTGTATTATATTACATACCATAGCGTTATTTAAATCATTCATTTTGGACTTATACATTTTACACAAGTAACATGTTTTCACAAGACTTTGTTTTATAATACGATTTATTTTATACAACTCATTTTACATGGTTATTCATTTAACCATACATTATTCTTTTATTTATACATATCATCTGAACTTATTGTTTTTCAAGCGATTTATAAAACAAAATCAAATTACAAGGTTCATGACTAAACATTTTCTTAAACTTAAGTCATGAATCTTATTTTCACAAACCTATGTATCTCACAGGCATTTTTATGCTGACGTACCTATTTTCACATGTGTTTTCAGTAGCTTTTCCGTAGGATGATGATCGTGACACTAGGGCGGACCTGTGCCTTAGAGACTTAAAATGAAGAAAGACTTAGTTTAATTATGTTATAAACTCTTTAATTTCTGTTTAAGACAATGAAACTCTTATGTTAATAAATAAAATACAACTTTGAATGCCATGGTTATGAAACAATTAATTCTGTTGCAACACTCCCCGACGTTTTCCGCCACGTCTTGTATGCTATACGTGGTCGGGGTGTGACAACCTATTTCAAATCTAATGATTCTCATGATTCAGAGGTGGTAGGTAAAGTCGTTGAAAGTGTGTTCAAAGAAGAGTCGAGTGTTACTGGTAAATCTGAATCACAGGATGAAAATGAAGGAAATCTTCATGATGCATATCTGAAAAACACAAAATCCGAGAAAAATTTGAATGATAATTCAAATGGATTGGTTTATACCATGATTGGATCAGACAAATTATTCTTAGATGTTGTATTCCCGATTCAGAATGTGATTTCAGAAAAGGTTGATAAAGTTTTCAAAATGGTTGAGATTGAGAAGTCTGAGATTTCAAAGTTTGTTGGTAAGAGTCATAAAGGTTCGTATAACAAACCTGGTTTCAAAAAGAAGAACATGAAGGCTGGGTTGGGTAATAAGAAGAAACAGAATCGAAACAAAAATGAAACGCCAAATTTTCAAGCAAAAATGAGTGTTGTTCAAGGAAACAGTTTAGCAGAAGAAAAAGAACTCAAATTGAGACAGTCTAATGATGAGTTCTTTGCTAAAAAGAAAAAGCAACAACCATAGGTCAAAGATGTGTCCATGAGAACATGTTTCAAATGTGATCAAAAAGGACATCTTACACGCAAGTGTCCTAATCTAAAACCTGTGGAAGTTGACAAAAAGAAGATTGATGCTGAGAAACAAAAATCTGAGAATGTGAGACAAAGGTCAACCAGATTTGACTCAAAACAAACTTGAAGGTACAACACAAACAAGTTTGTTTCGAATCAAAATTGGAAGTCAAACCCGTATAGGTTCGATTCTAGACAGACTTGGAATTCTCACACACCCAGATTCAGAACAACACAGAGTTGGAAAACAACAGTTGATATGACAAAACCTCAAGAGTTTTGGAAACCAAAAGTTGTTGTTCAAAATCAAAATGTTCAAAAAGATTCACATTTTTACAAACGTGGTACACCAAAAGGTCAGACATGGTTTGTTAAGAAACATGTTGATTTGGTAAAAGATGAGAAAGTTGAAGTTAAAATTGAGAAAGTTTTTGTGAAAAATGACAAAGAATTTCCAGCATTGAATGAGAATTATTGTGTTGAAATGCCTAAGGTTCAATAGACCTGGGCTAAATTGTTCAAGTAATTGAGTAGTTTGTTTGTGCAGGTGCTCATGGAATTTGAAGATTGTGAGAATGGAGGTTGGAGCAGCCTGGCACAACGA
The DNA here is from genome assembly GCA_030545235.1 of Helianthus tuberosus. NCBI lineage: Eukaryota > Viridiplantae > Streptophyta > Magnoliopsida > Asterales > Asteraceae > Helianthus > Helianthus tuberosus. The sequence continues at coordinate 29,218 of JARYGA010032466.1, read as the reverse complement.
GGAGAGGAGGCTGCTGAATCCTGTGTTGGTTGAAACAGGAAGTTTGTTTGTTTTTCTGTAAATAAATAAACAATATTTTTAAAACCCTAAAAATTTGAAAAATTAAAAACCAAAAATATGTTTTTTTTTAATGTTTGTAAAAAATAGAAAAATAGAAAAATATGTGTTTAATTCTTAAAGTGTTATTAAGCTCAACGGTACTTGTGACTTGTCAAAAACTGATATGATCCTCTGACGCATACTCAAACAAAAATATTATCTGTAAATATGTTTGTACATATTTCTTTACTGCTTTATATTTTCAGAAAATACAAAAAGATTTTGATTTCTGCTTTATTTTCGACAACCGATATCTGAAATGCTGAGTTTCAAAGTCTAAGTAAGCTGATTGTGTTTCTTAAAATAAAACAAGTTCATTAATTTGAAACTTGATTTAAAATCAAAAATTTCAAAAACAGTTTGTGATATCTCCAAGGTCATTAATTTGGACTTGGATGATTAACTGTGAGGGAGTTGGATTCTTTAATACTGCCAAATCTGTAAAGATTGTTGATAGGGGGGTGATTTAGAAAGTTGAATAGTGCCAGATTACGATTTCTAAAAAATTTGATTGTTCAAAATGTTGTTACTTATAAATGTTTGAGTAATTGCAGATGTACCAGACTACGATCCCGAGAGTAGAGTCTAAGGGGGAGTCTGAAGACAAGTTTGAAACAAAGAGAAGCTTGTAGATGGAAAGCTAGGTGTCGATCCCAAAGCACGGAAGCTTGATGGAAGGGGGAGCTTGAAGCTGATAGAAGAAGAGAAAGATTGTTGGATGTTTACAATGTTACAACTTGAACGAGAAGGTAGAATGATCAAGACTGAAGACTTGGAGCCAAAGACTTCGTCAACATCCAAGGGGGAGTCTGTTTGTGCACGAAATGTCTGTTGACTACGTTTACATCAAGTCTTAGGTCAAGATAAGTTAGATTGGAGCTTGAAAGTCAAAATTAGGTTTTATGTTAGAGATTTCGCTTATATGAACATTTATATAGGTGGTTTCGCTTATAGAGACATGAGGTTTCGCTTATATGGTCAATGATCATTGGAGCGAAATCATAAGGTAGAGGTTTTGCTTATATGGCATGTCCCTTGGAGCGAAACCTGTCATCCTATAAATAGGTGCATTGTTGTTTCATTTGGTATCGCGACTTCAGAACTATAACGAAGTGCTGCCGATTTCTGTCCAGGTTGTAATTGTTGTTAAACGTAATATAAGTGGCAGATTAACGATTATCAAGCTATTTCTGTGTCCGTTTCTCTGATTCCGCCTTTGAACCGGACTTAAACTCTTCTAATCAACTCAGTCGGGTCAAACATCGATCCTACAGATCCTGGCATGCTTCACGAGCTCCGATCGCAAAGACCCTTCCTTCCTTGGTTCTTCCTAGGGCAATCTTTCCTAAAGTGCCCTACTTCACCACACCTGTAGCAGCCTGGAACTTTACCATTATCTCTTCCGTCTTGATCCTTCACCCAACAAGCATCTTTACTGTGCCCTTCCTTTCCACACTTTCCGCACTTAAGCTTCAGACATCGACCTTCATGGTAAAAATTGCATTCCTCGCATCTTGGCTTATTCCTCAAGTATACCTTACCACCGGCCTTATTAGTGGCTCCATAAGCTTTCCTGCCACGAGGCGGGTTCACTTCCCTTCTTTTGTTTACTTTAGAGCTTCGATAGCTGACTTGGGTGCCTATCTTTAGGTTCGAAGACTTCCTTTTCTTATTACCCGAAGACTCCACATGAGTCTCTTTCTTGCTTGTCTCAGATTCTGGAAAGTTTCCCATACGAAAAGCTTCTTCGGTAAGCGTAACACTCAAATCGATAGCCTCTGTGATGGTTGGAGGCTTTGACGCAGTAACCATGCTCATGATTTGTGGTGCAAGTCCATAAATGAATTGCTCAATCTTCTTGAATTCCGGCTTGACTAAGTAGGGAACGACCCTAGAAAAGTCATGAAAACGTTGGACGTACTCAGCGATCTTCGGCCCGTCCATTTTCAAATTCCAGAACTCAGTCTCATGCTTCTGGATTTCGGCCCTAGAACAGTATTTCTTCTCCATCATTTCCTTGAGCTCGACCCAACTCAGTGCATAAGCAGCATCTTCACCAAGGGTCTGAACCTGAAGGTTCCACCATGAGAGTGCGCCATTCAAAAACAACCCTGAGATAAAGGTAACACTTCGTTGGGGCGAACAGTTACTCATTCTCTGGACGGAATCAGTCTTTTCCACCCAACGAACAAATGCAACGGCACCTCCTGTGCCATCAAAATTTAATGGCTTGCAGTCAAGGAACTGTTTATAGGTGCAGCCAGATGGAGGGTTATTTCCGTGAGTGCCACCGCTGTGTTCAGAGCGGAGGGCTTCATGCTGCGCTATAGCTTGGGAAATGCGCTCATTGAGTTCGGCCTTAGTTCTTGGTAACGTACTGGTGTATGTGTCACGTCTGGGCGGCATTCCTTCTGGCAAAAAGGTATGGGGTAGGTTAGACAACATTCCATAATTGTCTATGAGGTAGATGTTACCACAAGAAAACATGTAATTACCCAATATCACAAGCATATATAATCAACAATGTATAAGTAAGGAAATAACCACTGAGCTTTCATATAGGCTTGACAACTTGACTTATTGTTTGTAATGGGGAAAACAAAATGAACTCGAGGCTACATCACCTCAGTCATGCAAGTTTCATATTATGAAAGTGGTAGTTATTTTCCTTCTACATGGGTTTTCTTAGGTCTTTAGCCTCATAAGACGGGTATACTTTCCAAGAGATGGGGGTTGTTCATGTAGGGGTGATAGAGAGTGTAACGTCACTGAATCTTTCCCGCGTGTTAGCCATCTTCACTTGCTTAGAAACCGGTTCCCAAACAGCTCGTAGATGGGTAAAAGTGTCAGACACAAAGTAGGCGAAGACAGGGTTCCTACTTTGTAGGGTGCTAAGGCAACTGTCTAGGTATTGTTCTGCCAGATGAAGGTATGAACACCTAGAGATTATTTTTGGAGGGATGGTGATCATTAGCCTGACCCGCAGAGTCCACCAGGATTTCCATGCGCTACTAGTCGTAATTACGTGGGCCCCCGTAATAATAAATTGACTTGCACGGTTACCCCAACTTTCCCTCGTCCAAGCAGATGATCAACTAAAGGGGGGACACTATTGTGCTTATACCTCTAACATGGAAAGGACCATTGTGGTGGTCCACACGCTAACATTCGTTATAGTTACGCGCGAATAAGCACGATGATTGAACATAATAGGAATAAGGAGAATTCCTAGTAGTTGGAGAGGCACCTTTAAGATGAGTACTTCATCTTCCTAGTCTGGACAAGAGCGTCTTCAATCTTGCTTCACAAAAGCCACAGGGACCTCGTCCCACTGATGAGGGTGTTGTCCAAGGTTGCCTCCTCCGCCTCGTTGTTACCACCGTAGTTAGGCACCTTCGCATTCGAGAGGGAACAGCAGCCATCTTCTACGGAACCAGCTCAGGATCTCGATTGGTAATCACTCCAGTCATGAGCTTCGTAATAAATGCGAGGTTGACATTCTCTTCGTGCGAGCCAAGAACAATAATACGATTCAAAGTCGAAGGTACCTCGTTCACGTCAATAATTATTCTGTACAATTATACGCATATATATATATATATATATATATATGTATGTATGTATCAATAGATAACCATGTTACTTAGTTTAAGCAAGAAAATAAATGCAGCATATCACATATAACTCTCGTTTATCCTTTCGGAGGGGGGGGGGGTCATTTTGTCTTTTGCAAGTCTATCCCACATAGACTGTGCCTTAATTGGCACCTTAGTTTGGGGTATTCTCCTCCCTACTAATGTCCTTGCCTTGTCTTTTCTTTGAAAAATGTTTGACTCATGGATCTTGACGCTTACGTGAATGCAATGAAAACCTTTTTTTGTAAAATGTTTTCATGAGAGAGTCCTAGTGATTGTAGTCTAGACTCGAGAAGGAATCCTAGTTCACTACAATCGAAGCTTTGATACCAAACTGTCACACCCTGACTTTTGCGGAAGCGTATGATGTGTGACTTGTTTAATACCATTGCATTCAGTTATAATAAACAACTATATGATCAAAATAATGTTCATCCATTCATTAAGTTTAAAGTATTACAAACACCATTTATTTAAGTTTCAGACAACACAACCGTTGACTAAGTTACAGATCGACAAAAGTGGATGACATCTAAACTTGGAATCTACTTCTAGAAACAACACATTATCGAAATTGAGCGAGTTCATGCGTTTTGTGTGAGTACTGACAAACTTGTAAACCTTTGAGAAACTCCTTTGAAAACAGGTATGAAAAGCATTTATGAACAAATCAAATTAAAGTTTTGCAAGGACATTAAAACATGTGAAGACATATCGAAATAAGTAGGCTTATACCCTCGTCGATTCCCTCGACTATGTCGAATTCCCCTTCGACTACGTCGAATTCCCTTCGACTATGTCAATTTACCTTGACCATGTCAATTCACCTTGACTATTGTCGATTTACCTCGACCGGGACACCGAAGCACTCAAGTGGTCACATAAGTACCATGAGTGGGCTTCGGTCGTACCCGTTAGATCTAACCTTCGTCCCTAATTAAGAATTAATGGCATTTCAATTTTAATCTATGCTCACATGATCTATAATTCATTTCATAGCCAATTCATACCGTTTAAACGTATGCAACATGTATTCCACCCGAGAGTTATAAATCCGAAAACAGTTAAGAGAAAAGGGGGACATGAACTCACAGTTTTGAGTTCTTCAATCCGACGTAACTCACGCGGCTACTAGTGTGCACGACTACGTACAACGTACTACGGTCTATCAGACGAGCGGATCGTGCCTTGACTTAGTATTAATTAGTGTCTTTGAGTTACGTTTCTTTGTGTCTTCAACATTATTCCAAGTTATATAATTATTTGTTAAAATAATAAATATTTTAACTTAAATTATATTCATTAAATTTTGGAATAATTGTTATAGCAATATATTTTAACTTAATACTTTTCAAGTATTTATACTTGTAATTTCCTTCCCAAGGATGGGGTGTCTTATACTTGTATATTTTTTCCATGTATTTGGGGTCGTATTCCGGTGTGTATTTATACGTACGAGAATACGTATCTTTATTGTATTTATTAAGTATTTTTATACTTAATTCTGTATTAATTATTCTGGAATATTATCTTTAATAAAAGTTCACCAATATATATTTCCAAAATATATATTTTTCCATAAATATTACTTAGGAAAATTGTTTATAATTTTCCTCTGGAAAAATATTTGTATTTTCATATAAGTTCCAAAAGTAATATATTTTCAAGCCTAACTTAGAAAATATATATAAACTTGTATTTCACCAAAAATGATATATTTCATATTTAATTGAGAAAATATATCTTTCACCCAAAAAATATTGTATTTCATGTTTGTTGAGAACATATATATTTCTTTCAAAAATAATATATCTTCTAAAAATTTCCAGAAAAATATATATTTATACTTGCCAAAAGTAATATATTTTTCTCTTGCCAAAAATATGATATATTCTTGTAGTATTTGTAAAAATCATATTTTTATTCACTTGGTTCCAAAATATTATTTACCAAAATATACATATGAATATTATTTCCGGGGTATTTTGTAAGTTATATTCTCTAGTTCGGTTTCACCAATGTTTTGTGTATAACTTGTATATTCATATTCTTGGAATTTTGGTAATATTTTGGATTGTAATTTTTGGGTATTTTGATGAGTTATATTATTTCATGTCCTAAAATAATATAACTAATACACAAAATATACAAACAATCACACACATGGTGACTTATGAATATATATTTCCTAAATACATATTTAGTCACTTTTATTTAAAAAAACCAACATCCAATATTTATATTTTGTAACAAAAATTATGGCAAACTTTTATGAAAAATTCATGTTTTAGAATACACTTGTAAATATATTTTTGGAAATATTTTTTCTAAGTGTTTAATTTTTAGAAAAATTTTGCCATAGTATCCCCTAAAAATGGAGGTTTCCATGCTATCAAAGCATATCATTTTCTTTTAAAATCATCATCATTCATCAACAAATCATTCAATACTTACCATGTGCCAAAAATAATATATTTACATTATGACATGAACTTGAAACTTTGTAAAAATTTCTAGTAACTTAGTATGCTATTTAGTAGGTTAAGTTACCCTTCAAAACATAGTTTATAGTTTATAAAACTCATTCTTGAAGATTTTAGTTCTTCACAACTTGTATGAAGATTTTCTAAAAATACTTCTTCTTGTATTTTTCTTGTTAACAATATGTTTCAAGCTTTGATTTAACACTTAAAACATGTTTACTTATTTTAAACACCATGATCATGTTAAAACAAGTTTATTTTCAAGTTCATTATTTACATAAATGATGATCATTACAAATTTCTCAAGATCTATCCTTACACTTGCTAGATCTTGTGTTTAATCATCATATAGCAAGGTTCTAATGATGATCAACATCATAAACACAAGAAATCAACATTCAAGTATACTACATACACTTAAAACAACTTGATCTTCATGTTTTAGAGCTTTATGTTCAAGTTTATGCTTATGTTTCTTCATGATCTTTATGTTTAACATCTTATATAATATTTTATCCAACATAGTATGAAGTAAAATGAGATCACAAGAGTCTTACTACTAGCACAAGTCTAGGGATGATCAAGAGGAGAAATGAGGTGGATAAAAGCAAATGGTGAAGGTCCTTCAAGTTCCGTTGCTTCCACACTTCCTAACTTTGCTTCTTACACCATTGTATATCAAGAGAATGGATGGAATGAAACTTGAAATGAGGATGAGGGTGGAGGGTATTTGGGTCGTAGCCTTTGGAGAAGAAGAAGGGAGTTTTGGGTGTTGGGAGATGATGAAGATTTATGCTATAGTCTTGTGAGTTTTTATAAAAGCACAAATTACTATTTAATTATTGTATGGAATGCATGGAAAAGTGCCAGTTGTCACACCCCAAGAGTTCCCAGGTAAGAGTGACTGGTCTGATTATGTGGATTTGTACGAACACTCTTTCCTTAGACAGAAAACCTGAGGTACAGGCACCCACCCTTCCAGATTGCACGTGTTCACATTATAAGACCCTAACTTTGACGAGATTTTGAAAATTTAGTAGGTTCAAAACCTGATAACAAATCATCTAGGAATAGATGATTGACTTTCAAAACGGATTTGTTATTGTGTTCTCGTTGTGGTTATCACCTACAGATAGGTGAAGGTATTGTTTTAAAAATCTAAACGTAAGAAAATTCGCGTTAGGGTCCTAGAAAAGTTATAGTCTAGGTCAAAGCATTACTAATAACCTAATTCCCTATAACCATGAGCTCTGATACCAACTCTTCTGTCACACCCCGACCGCGTAAAACAACGAAACTGCGGCGGAAACGTCGGGGTGTGGAGCGACAGAATTATTGTTTCACAACCATGGATTCAAAATTTTCGTTTTATTAAAATATTAACATTAAACATTGTCTTGACATTAAGTTAAAACATAACCTCATCGTCTATCATTTTTTATTTAGTCACTAAGGCCTCGTCCAGTCCTAAGTGAGCATGCATCCTAGTCTTAATCAACATCATTCGACACCACCTGAAACATATGTAAAAATAAAGTCAGCAAAGAAATATCGGTGAGCACATAGGTTTTGTGTGATTGTCAGATTCATAGCTCGTTTACATGTTGAAATAACTCATACAACTTCGTTAATCGATATTAGAAAACCTTGTTTTGTAAAATGTTTGTATTGTAAAATGAATAACCAAGTCAAAACAGATTGGTTATAGTTTATAAAAACTCGATGCCATGAATCTTAACTCAAAACACTTGTTTATGTAAACCCAAATCGTAAATCATTCTCGTAATAAAACTCGTATGGTTTATATCGTATAGCAAACATCGTTGTGTGACATTGTTTAAAATTGTTCATCCAAGTGAACTAAATAACGCCACGGAATATAATATGATAAAAACACTTATATATAAGAAGTACCAGCGGCATATCTACCATGCTTTTATCACATTACACCCACCTCGTTACCTAATCACCTACCATAACCCAATCATTCGTTTAACTTGTTTAAATCGTTCCAATCATTCAAAATCGTTCAATCGTTCAAATCGTTCTCGTTTTAATTGTGAGAACAACTTTTGGTCGTCTCGTGGAATACATTCAAACCTTCATAACTCGTCCATCGTTCGACTCGTATTAACAAACCACCAAAGGGTAAGTTAACAATTAACAAGTTCAGTCGTTACCCACATAACCCCCACACATAACCATGGGTGCAGTCCGATAACGGGATTTGTCAGATCCTATGGTACCATAACCTAATACTGGTCAGCTTGGCCAAAGCTAATGAATGTCATTCGTTATGTAAATACGTCCAACAAGTTCGTTCACATTATCGAAATTGTTTATGTTTAATATAAACCATAGTATTCGTTTTTGAAATCGTCGTTAAAAGCATCGAAATCGTTTAACACATACGAATCACCCCAAAACAATTGAAAACAGTAAAATAGGGGAACTATGTACTCACTTGAAGTGCAAAGTATCCTCGATCTAATGAACTTAACGAAGCTCAGGCAAACCAAGGAAATCAAGTAGCACCTAGTAATCGGATCGCTAAGTTAATAAATCGACACCTAAATCGGGAGATCGGGTAGAATGAGGTCTCTTAAGCCAAATGAGTATTGGAACTCATGTGATGTGGTTTAACAAAGCCTATATTCTAAATCGGAACCTATCCTAAGTGCTTACGACCCGTTACGACCCATTAAGGTAGCTTACGCTACTTTAACGCGTCGTTCGCGCAAATTCGCGTTCGAGACGCCTAATGTAATAACCTAAATTTTAAAATCATTTATTTTTCTAAAAAATAAACTAATAATAAATAGTTGTTACTAAATTAATATGTAAAATAAATTAAAATTAAATTTCGGATTAAAAAAACTCAGTGTATTCAAAAGTTGATAAACAAAATAATAATAATAATAAAAGAAGAAAGAAAAAGAAGAAAGTTCTATAAAAAAAAAGATAAACATCCAAAATGAGTACCAATCAAAACAAAGAGAGTGGAGGCAAACGTGGGCTATAGAGATTTGAGAAAGTGTCCCTATTCAAGAAGTACTAATCTGTCCAACTTTATCTTGGATGTCAAGGAAAGACACTATAAAAGAAAATGGCTGCAAAGCTTCAAATCTCGAACTTTCCGGCACCAAATTCCACCAACGGTTCAATTCTTCGGTAAGCCAAAAAGTTAACCTCACTATGTATATTCACCCCTGAGTAAACTTGTACCCACATCTAAATGTCTGAAACCTCTCGTACCTCGAACGATTTTATTCTAGTTAACCTATTCGGTTCCATCAGCGAACCCATCAAAAAGTAAAGCAGAGGTATATTTCCTTTTTATTTTCAATATTTAGTTAAATCTTAGTCTAATTAAATTGGTTAAGAACAAAACCCATTAAAGGTCGGGTGTTTCAAAACTAACTATCTGCACCATCTTTGTTTATTTCATTATTACTGTTTCTAGACCATGAATCTTGCCAGATCATTTTTCTCTGATTTGCACTTAATCCACTTCCAATTTAAGCTATAAGTATTTATGAGATAATGTAAGTTAATTATGACTAACCCACTATATTTATTAAACCATCCATATTATTATTTTTAATTACTATGTTCACTATGAATTATCTTTATATTTTTACTCTTTCTTGAATTGAGTAAGTTAGCTCCTGGAGTACACCTGGGAGTTCAAAATTGCTCACTACGATTTTCTTTTCTAAACTATTTTGATTCAGGCCACTAAAAATTTTTAGTCTACACTTTAATATTCATAGATTGTACCAAGTTAATTCATCTTAATTATTTTCTCTCCAGAACCATAAATTCTATTGATTTAATTATTAAACATTAATTAGTATTAGTAAAACACTAGTTCATCAACGGTGTGGTAAAAATTTATCATCACTAAAACTTATAATTCATACATGGGTTAATTTTATGAACCTAACATGTTTTCTTTTAATTCCAAGCTAACCGATATTCATTTTGTAAGTTAAGATAATAACAAGTTTTAAATCTATGAATTCTTCTTCAATAATTAATTAATCGGAAGCCTCTCTAAAAGCTTTTATGAACTTTCTTTTAAGCAATGTCATTACATGTTCATTAACAAAATTTATATTATAAAAACAAGCGTGAACAATCTGTTCGTATGAACTCTATGTAAATTTATATTTTATAAGTATTTTAATACTAGCACTCATTTGAACATAAATTATTATAGCATTCAAATTATGTTTTAAAAGAGTATATACCTCAGATTTTTGTTAATGTTTTACCACGTATACTCGATTCAAGCAAATAATAGTAATAATATAATAATAATTCATATACGTAAGTTAGTCTAGATGTCTAATGATATAAACTTAAAAGTAAATTCTTTTTATAATATGGTATTCATTCCAAAAATATATTGAATTATTAAGCTTTGAAACTTTACATATTCAAATTTTGATTTATTATCTAAATAAAAATTGTGAACGGAATACAACTTGTGTGTAGATAATTACAAAACCTTGTGAATAAGTTGGCATTGCTTTGAAACATTAAGGTGTGGATCCTTAACCTTCTCCTTGTTTTTCATATTTAATTGTTATAAACCCATTGAGTTAATATATCTAATTTAAAACTCCTCACGTCTTTGGATTATCGATTCATTTGACTGTCCGTCGGATTCTTGTTCTGATATAATATTGGATTTAGCTTTCATGCTATGCGATAGGATTATGTTTAGTTGTACTCATCATCGCATGTTCCGATATATGTTAAGTTTTGTTATGATTATTTCTTTGCTATGTTATATGGAATTATATGAATAAGATCATTTGTACTCTGATACCCTGAGTGTCGCTTCTCGTGGAGTGTCCCACGAGTATGTTGTTGCGGCATCGACAACATGTGCTCCTCCCGTGACGGAGAGATCAGTTCACGGCGTCCCTAGGTACAAGTGAGGTACAAAGCTACTAGGAGGCGTATGGATCGATCCTAGGATTTAAGTTAAGGAGGTGGATACCGGGTATGCCAACTCGCCATCTCGTGTGATAATTATGCAGGAATAGCTACATGTGTATTGTCACGTTTTAAGTTTGGCTCATGGGTACATCCGTATGATATGATTATGAAATTACGTTACTTGCATCATATCATTTTAACATAAAGTTCCATCCGGATAACATTTCCTATAAAGCATTATTTTTATTTGAGCCTATTATTCCGTATTGAGCATTTGGCTCATTCCGTAAACTTTTTTTATGTACAGGTTCACAGGTTACTTCGGGTGGGGTAAAGAGAGAAGAATAAAGCCTAGGATTAAATCTGAAGATGTTAGTTAGTCAAGTCGAATGTGTCCGCTTGTATATTAACCTTAAGTTTAGTTGTCGTGTGGTTGTATCCTTGTCGAATAAATAAATGGAATTATGACTTTTGTTTATGATACCACTGTTATTATGACACGTCATCCCACCTGGGTTGGGGTGTTACAGCTATGGTATCAGAGCAAAGGCTTTTTCCTATAGAAAACTTAAAGATAGTAATTAAAACCTATGAGGAATGGGTAGATATTTATGATAGGATTCAGCGTGGTCTCGTTGTCATATTTTTGTTCTAACTCCTACGTCTATTCTTATAGATGCCTCCTCGTCGTCAGCTCCGTAGGACTACTCGCACTAACCATGTACGTAACAACACTTCTTCGAACGAGACTCCAGTTGATCCAAACATAATTAATGCTATCAATCAGACTGTTGCTGGGTTGCTTCCAAACCTTGTTGCTCAAACAGCTGAGGCCGTTATTCAACAAACTCGTCATCCAGAACGTACTAACATGAATCCAATCTCTATCTCTGGTGGAGAAACTCGTGAGAATACCACGAACCATACTACTTATAGTATAGACATATGGATCGCAAAATTCCAAAAACAAAAGCCAAAGTCCTTTAGTCACGCTACTAATCCAATCAAAGTAAGAAACTGGATAGCTCATGTTGAAAAGATCTTCGGAGCTCTTGGAGTTCCGGAGCAATACAAAGTTAGATTAGCTACCTACAAACTTGAAGATGATGCACAAACTTGGTGGGAAGGATATAAGCAAGTTAAAGGAGGGGATGATTTCGACGCTAATCTTTCATGGGTCGACTTTCGTACCATCTTTTACGACAAGTATTTTTCTACCGCTGATAAAGAAGCTTATATCAGGGAGTATGCAGTGATTCGACATGGGGGTGATGAACCAGCCTCTGAGTTCATTACTCGATTTTCAAGGTTGGCTAGTATTGTAGGAGACGTTGCAGGATCAGCAGAAGCCCAGGCAGAAAAATGCAAGTGGGCGGTCAATGATCGAATTCAGAAGTCGATCATGTACATGAAATTTAAGGATATCACCGAAGTTGCTGATGCAATCAAAACTTTTGAGTTCGAGAGGAAAGAATTTTTATCTCGGACTGGGGATAATAAGAAGAGAAACAGGGAAGGACAATTTAAGCATTCAATCGGCCAATCATCCACTACGCCATACCATCAAGACCGCAAAGTGCAAGGAAATCAAAACTCTGGAAATCAGGCACGCCCATGGCAACCTAGACCGCAAAACCCGAGGCCCGCTCAAAACCAGATTCAGTTGTATGCAGAACCTAATAGAGCACAACCATTTAAGCAACATCTAAACCCGAATCAAACTACATACCCTCTATGCAATACTTGTGGTAAGAGACATCAGGGCGTATGTCACCGAAGTACAGGAGCATGCTTTAGATGTGGCCAAACTAGACACGTGATCAAGGAGTGTACTAAGAAAGACACTAAGAAGAATAACCGACCAAATGCTGCACCACCCAATGTTGGAGGAAGAGTTTTCGCACTTTCTGCTACTGACGCTGCTAATGCCCCAGGTACTGTATCTGGAACCCTTCAGCTTGGTGAACGTAGTATTTATGTGTTATTCGATACAGGAGTGACCCATTCTATAGTATCCCACTCGTTTAGCAAGTACCTTCCGATAAGACCAGCTCTCTTAAATCATACTTTAACCATTTCCACTCCCATGGAAAATTCATCCGTAATCACTCACGTATATAAAGATTGTCCTATCCGTATTGAATCTATTGTGTGTAAGGCCGACCTATTTCCAATACATATGCGTGACCTTGATGTTATTCTCGGGATAGATTGGTTGTCTCGACATCACGTAACTATAGATTGTCATTCCCGCCGTGTTATTTTCGGTGATCTTCATCATCCTGATATTATATATGGGAACTCAAGCTCATAAATCTCTTAAAATTATCTCTGCGCTCAAAGCTCGAAAATTCATATCAAACGGCTGTCCTGGATTCCTAGCATCGATTAAGGATACTTCTGTGAGTGTTAACAATATCGATAGCCATTCCGTTGTCCGTGAATATCCTGATATATTTTAGGATGAACTACCGGGATTACCACCTGACCGTCAGGTAGAATTCACCATCGACTTGATCCCTGGAGCCGAGCCTATTTCTAAAGCTCCATATCGTATGGCCCCAATGGAACTGAAGGATTTGAAGGAACAATTGCAAGAATTGTTAGATCTGGGATTCATAAGACCCAGCGTTTCACCTTGGGGTGCTCCGGTCTTATTTGTGAAGAAGAAAGACGGTAGTATGCGTTTATGTATTGACTATCGAGAGCTGAACAAGATTACTATTCGTAATCGGTATCCTCTGCCTCGCATTGATGATCTCTTTGATTAACTTCAGGGGGCTCAGTTCTTCTCAAAAATCGACCTGAGGTCCGGGTATCATCAGCTAAAGATCAAGAAGAATGATGTTCCCAAGACCACCTTTCGTGCTCGTTATGGTCATTACGAATTCTTGGTTATGCGCTTTGGGCTAACTAACGCACCCGCAGTCTTCATGGATTTGATGAATCACGTATTTCACAAATTCCTAGACAAATTCGTTATTGTCTTTATCGATGACATTCTGGTGTATTCTAAGAGTCGTGAAGAGCATGAAACACATCTACATGCAGTACTTGGAACCTTGCGGCATGAGAAGTTGTAAGCGAAGTTTTCCAAATGTGACTTTTGGCTTAGCCAAGTGGCATTTCTCGGTCACGTCATATCAGCAGAGGGAATTATGATAGACCCAACAAAGGTTGAAGCTATTACAAAATGGCCAAGACCCACTTCAGTTACCGAAAGACGAAGTTTCTTGGGTCTTGCTGGCTACTACCGAAGATTCATTGAAAGATTTTCAGTCATTGCGTTACCACTCACAAAACTCCTAAGGAAAGGGGTGAAGTACTCATGGAATGAGGAACAAGAGAAAAGCTTTGAAGAATTGAAGAAACGACTCGTATCCTCCCCGATACTCGCTCTCCCTTCTGGATCGGGAGGTTACCAAGTCTACAGTGATGCCTCAAAGAAAGGATTAGGTTGTGTGCTAATGCAACATATGAAGGTTATCGCTTATGCCTCCCGTCAGTTGAAGCCTTATGAAGTTAACTACCCTAGACATGATTTAGAACTAGCCGCAATCGTCTTTGCACTTAAAATTTGGCGACACTGTCTGTGTTAGGGGTCATTTTCTTAACATATGTATCCTGACCAATATCCTGCCTTTGTTTGGTTATTTGTAATCAGGATGCTGGAAGAGGATATTGCTGACATCTTGGGCGATATCCTGAAGCTTATTGAATTAACCACGTGCAGATTAAGGGCAGAGGCTTGCTAACGGTCACAAGGACTTCTTCTCCTCAAGACTCGGACGAATTTGTTGAGAAAGAGACGTTGAGCCCGAAAGACCAGGTCTGCAACGTTCCAAGAAGGAATATTCGGTGAATCCCGCGAGTTTAGGGTAGTTAGTTATGTTATCTTTACTATAAATAGATGAGGTCGGATCAACTTAGAACACATCATTTCACACTTACACTCTCGAACACAATCACATTCTAGCTAGTTGCAAACACCACACTTGTATTTCATTTCCGTTGTAACACTTAGTCGATCCGTACCACATCCTGCACTGTATCCCGATTTTTGAAGCAATTGAAGAACTAGGCAGCTGCGATTGTCAGCTCCCGAGGTTTTATGCCGGCGATCTAGATTGATCAAGGGTTTTCCTCGTACATCTCGTGTCACTTCCTTTACTTTTTGCTCGTTAATTGCTCATTGTTTGATCGTCGATACAGTTCAATATCCCGAGCCGTATCTTGAAACTGTTTTTGCAAGTAATTTAATTAACACATTTTTTAACATTTACTTCTAGCACACTACCTCACTTAACTAATTTGATCACTTAATTACTTCGGTAATTTTTGACCAAAACAATTTGGCGCCCACCGTGGGGCAAGTGGTGCTCTCTTTACTAAAAATTTTTGTTAAATCGCTAATCGGTTTTTTATTTTCAAAACTTTTTGCTACATTGTCCACAATGGCCTCACGATCAAACATGAGTTCCTCTACTATGTCTGCTATGACTTCTGCTACTACCGGTTCGGTGCTTCCACCACCTCCTCCAAGGATGCCAGCCTCTACACAATCTCAAGATGTTATCCCTACTCGGAGTGTCCAGGGATCTGCTCCCGTTTTAGCTTCTAATGATGAAATTTTAACCTTATTTGGAAGTGTGCAGGAACAAATGAGGCAGCAACAGGAAACGAACCAAATGCTTTTGAGGGAGATACAACTCCTGAAGGCTGGCTCGAGCAGATCTGCGGAGGACAATGTCACTCCGTTACACCCCAGAGCGTTGAACTTTAGCTCAGCTGTTTATACCGAGGATAATAGGGGGAATATCGTGCCCAGTCTTCCTCAGAATCATACTCCTGAAATACCCTCCTCGATTAGGATGTCAACCATGAGGAGTTCAGGATATGCTTCAGGATATGGGCAAAATCCTCCAACTGGTAACGTGTCTAATAATAATAATACTCATACTACTAACAGTGGTGGATCTTTGCAGGATACAGGTGTAACATCAGCACTTACCAGGGAACTTCAGAAGTTGAAAGACATGATATCTAGTGTACCGGGGGTGGTCCAGCCGATCCCGGAAGTATCTCAAGATAGCCACAAGATATCTCGTTTTGCATACCCTATATGTGATGCTGAGATCCCGAAGAGATTCCAAACTCCCAACATGAAGCTTTATGATGGGACTACGGATCCTGAGGAACATATTGCTCAGTATAGAGAAAGAATGGAGATTAACCCTATTCCTCCGGAGCTCAAGGAAGCGTGCTTGTGCAAGGGATTTGGTTCTACTCTAACAGGATCAGCCTTAAAATGGCTGTTGAACGTTCCTCCTCACTCAATCACTTCATTTGCTCATTTGGTTAATTTATTTAACAGTCAATTTTCTTGCAGTCGGAGTTTTGAGAAACTAACCAGTGATCTTTACAGGATAACTCAAGGGCCTCAAGAATCTTTGAGGGATTATGTGAACAAATTTAGTCGAGAATCCTTGGATATCCCACATCTTGATGTTGCAACAGCTGTGCAAGCTTTTAAGATGGGATTACAAAAGGATTCTCAGTTTTATCAGGATCTTGTAATGAATCCCTGCAGGAATCTCGATGAAGCTCGTAACAGGGCCTTGAGATATATCCGTCTGGAAGATGACAAGAAGATGCAAGAAAGGATGAACTCGTCCAACACTTATGAATCGACTAATAGGAAGTCAGAATCCTCATTTAAGTCATATCGGCCTAAGCCATATGGTAGAAATGAAAACAAGAGAGTGAATGCTGTCGAAGATGAGGATCCTGAAGAGTATCCTGAATTGTCTGAATATTGCTTTTCTGTTAATATTCCTGAATTGATGTATGCTATGCAGGGTCTAGGAGACAAGGCTAGGTGGCCTCGAAAGAATCAACAAAAGGCTGACTGGAAAGATAAGTCGAAATGGTGCGCTTTCCACGAAGATTTCGGACATATGACTGAGGATTGCATTGCTTTAAGGAAAGAAATAAGCTATCTTCTAAGCAAGGGATATCTGAAAGATCTCTTAGGAAAAAAGAAGAATAAGGGTCAGGATACTGAGAAGGATCCTGAACGAGCAGCATCACCTCCCGCGGATGCCGAGATAATCAACTTCATTTCGGGGGGATCCGACATTTGTGGAACTTCGTATTCGGCAGCAAAGAGACATGCAAAGGAAGCCAAAGCCGAAAGGGGAGACAAACCTGTCAGGATGACTACACTCACAACTGACAAAGTGATCACATTTGATGCTGATGACAGGGATACTGTCCAGGATCCTCCCCATGATGCTCTGGTAATAACGTTATATGTGGCTAACCATTTTGTACGCAGGATATTGGTTGATAATGGCAGCTCCGTCAACATAATCCAGCTAGAGACACTTAAAAGAATGAATGTATCTCCAATGGATATCACTTCAAAGTCCACCGTGCTTGTTGGATTCAGTGGAGAGGCTAGAAACACAGTGGGAGAGATAAAGTTGCCAGTATACGTTGAAGGAGTCAATTCGATACAACGTTTCTGTGTGATGGACTCTCTATCCTACTATAACATTATCCTGGGAAGACCATGGATTCACGATATGAAGGCCGTGCCATCAACATATCACCAATGCATCAAGATACCTACCCCTTGGGGAGTCGTTAAAGTTGATAGCGATCAGCAGGAGGCGAAAGAATGCTACTCATTCTCGATGAAATCCTCAGCCAAAACTAGTGCAGCATAGCAATTAAAGACGCGGGCCCAGGATATCGTGGAGGATCCGGAGCAGGATGTGAAGAAAGTTATCCTGGACCAGGATAACCCCGATATTTCGGTGCTCGTAGGGACCAATATCCCTCAGGATATTGAGGAACAATTAATTAACTTTTTGAAATGCAGGATGTCTACGTTTGCATGGAAGCATGAGGATATGACAAGCATATCCAAAGATATTATCACTCACAAGCTTGGAATTGATAAATCATTCAAGCCAGTGCAACAAAAAAGAAGGAAGTTTGCTCCTGAACGCAATACAATTATTCAAGAAGAAGTTGAAAGATTGTTGAAGTCCAAAATGATTAGAGAAGTCAAATTCCCAAGGTGGCTAGCAAACGTGGTCGTGGTACAGAAGAAAAACGGGAAATGGAGAGTTTGTGTAGACTACACAGACTTGAACAAAGCTTGTCCTAAAGACCCATTTCCTCTTCCCCATATCGATGCAATGGTAGATGCCACTGCTGGGCATGAAATGCTAACTTTCATGGACGCATCCTCAGGATTTCAACAGATACAAATGGAGCCTTCTGACCAGGAGGATACTACCTTCATGACACCAACAGGTATTTATTGTTATACAGCTATGCCTTTTGGTCTGAAAAATGCAGGTGCAACATACCAAAGATTGGTAAACATGATGTTCAAAGACAAACTGGGGGACACCATGGAAGTATACATTGACGATATGGTAGTAAAGTCAAAGAAAGCTCAGGATCACCTCCAGGATATTAAAGGAGCATTTGATATCCTGGATCAGTATAATATGAAGCTGAATCCTGCTAAGTGCCATTTCGGAGTGGGGGCAGGAAAGTTTCTTGGGTATATGGTGACGAAAAGGGGGATAGAGGCAAGCCCAGAGCAGATTAAAGCTATCCTGGATATAAAATCACCCTCGAATATGAAGGATGTACAAAGATTAACAGGCCGGGTAGCAGCTCTAAACAGATTTATCTCAAGATCCTCGGAGAAATGCAAAGACTTCTATGATATCCTAAAGAAGAACAAAAGATTCGAATGGGGGGAAAAACACGAAGCAGCCCTACAGGATTTGAAACGGTATCTCTCAACCGCACCTCTATTGATGAAGCCGGAAAATGGTGAACCACTATCCCTATACCTTGCTGTATCAGGGAATGCTGTACCAAGGGAAGATAATGCTGAAGCAGACGCCTTAGCAAATCTGGGATCGTCGGTCAGGATACCTGAAGGGACACAAATACCAATAGTACATGTCTTATATCCTGCAACGAATCCTCGGGATAAAGAAGTAGCTGGTATTCAGGATCCTGGGGCGGAATATCCTGAAGAGGATCCTAGAACCTGGACGGCTCCAATCATGAAATATCTCAAAGAAGGACACATTCCTGAAAATGAAAATCCTAAGGCATTTAGGATGAAGGTATCACGATTCACTATTATAGATAATATTTTATACAAGTAATCTCTTGCATGACCATATTTAAGGTGCTTGGAGGATCATGAAGCCAAAGAAGTACTTCAGGATATACATGAAGGAGACTGTGGTAATCACAATGGGGGCAGATCATTATTCTCGAAAGTATTGAGGACAGGATACTTTTGGCCAACAATGAGAAAGGATGCTGCAGAATATGCTCGAAGATGTGATGCATGTCAAAGGCATAGTAACATACTACATCAACCAGCTGAACCACTATATCCTGTAGTTTCCCCTTGGCCATTCATGAAGTGGGGGATGGATATAGTAAGAAAGTTACCGAAAGCTCCGGGAGGAAAAGTCTTTATGCTAGCAATGACGGATTACTTCTCTAAGTGGGTTGAAGCTGAAGCATTTGTTCAAGTAAGAGACCAAGAAGTAGTATCCTTCATCAAGAGAAATATCCTGACCAGATTCGGAGTACCAGCTGAGATAATCTGTGACAATGGCTCTCAGTTCATAAGTAAGAGGACTACTGACTTTTGCAAGAGTTGGGGAATCAAAATGATCACATCAACTCCGGTACATCCTCAAGCAAATGGACAAGCAGAATCCTCTAACAAGATAATTGTCAACAACTTAAAGAAAAGGCTTGGAGCCAAAAAAGGAAGATGGGCAGAAGAATTACCCTTTGTTTTATGGGCTGACAGGACAACGATAAAGAATGCAACAGGTCAAACCCCATTTTCGTTGGTGTTTGGAGCAGAAGCAGTGATTCCAAGGGAGATGACAATACCCACTGCAAGATCTGTCTTAAGTGATCCTGAGAAGAATCCTGAAGCCTTGAGTCAGGATTTAGACACTATAGATGAAAAGAGAGATGCGGCAAGGCTAAGGATGGCAGCATATTAACAGAGAATATCCAGGGCATATAACAAGAATATTAGAACCAGAAGATTTAAGGTTGGAGATTGGGTATTAAGAAAGGCCTTCCAAAATACTACTAATCCTGCCGATGGCAAGTTAGCTCCAAAATGGGAAGGACCGTATGAAGTTGAATCAGAAGCAGGGAAAGGAGCGTATAGACTCAAGAATATGGAGGGAGATATGCTACCGAGATCTTGGAATGCTATACACCTTAAGCTCTATTTTAAGTGAGTCTAGAATTTAATTTCTAACTCGAGATGGTATGAATTCTTGCTTCTTTTAAATGTGTTTGGTGTAATTTGTTCTTTATAACCTGATACTGACTTAAGCATCGGAGGGGTGTTAGCCAAGCTAACACCCACCTTAGTTTACATTTGTTTTGCAAGATATGTTTCAGGATATAGCTCCAGGATATGCACTCGGGATAACTCAGAAGATTAGAGGATTGGCCCCCTCTCTCACGTTTAAGGGATACTGATCCCTTCACAGGTTTAAAGGTATTCACCTTTCTTCCGAATTGGGTTTAAACACCCCGCCTGGAGCGCAAGTTATTCAGGGATAGTTCAAGGTGGCGGGACCAGTCCATGTAAAAGTGGCTGACAATTTCGTTACCATTGGCTATATCCTGAATCCTAACGGTATATGAGGATTGATCACCCTCTCTCACGAAAGGGTATTTTCATACTCTCTAAGGTTTAAAGGTTTTCACCTTTCTAAGTCTTGGAGTTTATACACTCCCGCCTGTAGCGCATGAAAAATTGGGATTTTCCCCAGGATACAAAGGATTTATCTCCAGTACATCCTTGGGTTATACCCTCGGAACGAGAAAAATTGCTTATGCCATGGAAACTGACATTAAGTAGATTTCTAAGATACTTGAAGACATTATATACAGGGGACATTCCCACCAAGGCGGTGGTGTAAAGCTAAAAGGATGAAGTTTGCAACTAATGCACTAAGTACCTTGCACAGGGGTCATCTTCATTGGAAGAGTTGCAAAGGGATTGAAGTTTGGTAATAGGTTTATATCCTATGTCTGGTATGATCTTTCCTTTGCAAGCCTCATTTAAATTTTTAATAACATCATGTTAAGTATCTTGACACATATCCTCAAAGTTCTTTTAAGGATATTTGATCAGGATGTTTGAAACTAGTATTGGTTTGGAATTTTGATCATCATCAAAACTTGGTTTTGAAGAGATAAGCTATTTTTTACTTTCTAAAAAACTTTTTAAAGATAAAGGAATGTCTGGAAGATCTATTTAATAAAAGGCTTTTGCAATATGTTGCTGAGCATACTAATCAGGATATTTTGTGAAATAACAGTATGAAATTTTTACAAAGCTAAAACTTACACTAAACAATGTAAAGTAACAAAAAATAAGTCAAAAGATGAAATTATTCTTAGAGCAATCAATACTGGTTGATAACCGAAGGTTTCATCCTGAAACCCAGGACCCATCCACCTTCGGCTATCAAATTGTTTAGAGACAGAAATGAAAATTGTTCATAAAAACATAAAATTGTTCGAAAGATTTAAAGAAAACAAGCTCTAGGGGGTAGTGCCTTCTTGGCCCATAGCGGTTTCAGCAACATCCATCTTGGGATCCGCCTCAGCATCCTTGTCAGCATCGACTGCCTTTTCAACTGTTTTAGAAGGTTCATCGGCAGATTTGGAAGAGGTACCGCCAAGATTTTTCAGCTTGGTCTCCCAAGCACCAACGTCCCAAGAAGGGCATTCGAAGCCTAATGTTTTGGCTTCATGAGCCATCTTCAACCTAGCCTGGAGAAGGGAAATGACGACGGAACTTTTGAGACTTTCTCGGTAACTGACCATATCCCGTTCGTACTGCACATGGGCAGCTTCCAGATCGGCCTGGGCTTGAAGAGTAGCTTTGTTGAGAGCAACTTGGTGTTCTTGGGTCATAGCTTTGTATTTCTCCTCGTAATGACGAGACTTGGCGGCCGCAATCATGCCTTGGTCAGAGATTGTGATTTCTGCTTCCTTTAGCTTAGATTCAAGTGTTTTGTTGAGCTTGCAGGATTCTTGATATAAGTGAACCAAACGCTCAAGACCCTACAAAGGTAAAAGGACAGGGATCAATATTGTTAAGTCTTTGAAAATAGTTTAAATTGCAGGATATGATATAAAAATACTAACCTGGTTGAGAAAAGAAGTCATAAAACCACTGGCTTCAATGAATCCGTGCTTTTCATAAGGAAAGGTGTCAGAAATAACAGGGGAATCGGGTTCTTTCCTTTTGCGGGAACTTGAACTCCGGGGCTTGGTAGCCGGTGAAGGTTTAGGAATGATTATGGCTCTGGAGCTGCTGGGTTTGGATGTAGCAGTGGTCTTGGAGCCGGATTCTTTCTTGACCTGGATCTGGTCAGAATAGCTATCCAGTTCGTCAAGATCAAAGACTTCAGGGATCTTAGCTGGTGCTGCGTAAAGGGAAAAGTTTAACTCTTTATCATTATATTGTTTTGACTAATTATTCTGAAAGGAATTCTTACCAGACATCTCGGATGACGAGTACTGACTTGAACTCGGAACGTGTGTGGTAAAAGTCCTGTCTGTTGCAGGTAACCGGTAGACGGTGTTGATTCTCTCTTCTGACTCAGCGGTAGGAGGAGCAACTTCCTTGAAGTTCACTGCATAAAGATCAAAAAGAAGAATATTAATATAGGATAACAATCAAATCGTCTATGAGAATATTTATGATCCTACCGGTGGTTAACCACTCCACCGAAAGGTTAGCACCCTCAGCAATGGAATCTCGTTTGACAAAGAAGAATTTGCGTTGCCATCCGTCTTCATTCTTGGTGGCTTTAAGGACCAAAGGGCTCTTGATGGAGAATAGAAGATAACGGTGGTTCCCGTGGGATCTTAATCGGTATGCTACGGGAAGGTCCTCAACAAGAAGGTTAGGGTAATGACAAGATTTGATTTGATCCACACTATCAAGATTCGCCAGACCATTGGCATAACTTGGGCATAACTAAGGCCGGTGAGTTCGAAAAAACTGGAGATAAAGGGTGGAAATGGATACCGGAGTCCAAGGGAGAAAGGATAAGCGAAAAAACAAACCCACTCGTCGGATGATGCATCCGATCGGGCTTCCTTGTCAAACGGGCGAAAGACCGTCCCGGCGGGAAAGGCACCGGAGTCTTGGAGAGCAGCAATGTCAGCATTATTGAAACAGCAAATCTCCTTCGCTGGATCAGTGATAAGGTTTTGACTTATCAGGGTTGAGGCAGACCGGACTGAGCGGGATTTCGTTCGTGGTGCCATTGAGCAAATCATGAAAAATTAAAGAGAGAAAATTAGAAGAGAAGTTACCTGATGCTTGCTTGAAGATAAGGATGACCGAGACAAGGAGTCCCTTGGTTAATATAGGATGAGTATAAGGGGGTAAAAAGTAAATAATGTCTTGGAAATAGCACTGCTGTCATTTCAAGAGTCTACTCATATTAATTGCCTTAAATTATGAAGTAAAGTTTTGAAATATATCCGTTGGATTGGTATCCCAACTGATATATTTGGGGACAATTGTTAGGGGTCATTTTCTTAACATATGTATCCTGACCAATATCCTGCCTTTGTTTGGTTATTTGTAATCAGGATGCTGGAAGAGGATATTGCTGACATCTTGGGCGATATCCTGAAGCTTATTGAATTAACCACGTGCAGATTAAGGGCAGAGGCTTGCTAACGGTCACAAGGACTTCTTCTCCTCAAGACTCGGACGAATTTGTTGAGAAAGAGACGTTGAGCCCGAAAGACCAGGTCTGCAACGTTCCAAGAAGGAATATTCGGTGAATCCCGCGAGTTTAGGGTAGTTAGTTATGTTATCTTTACTATAAATAGATGAGGTCGGATCAACTTAGAACACATCATTTCACACTTACACTCTCGAACACAATCACATTCTAGCTAGTTGCAAACACCACACTTGTATTTCATTTCCGTTGTAACACTTAGTCGATCCGTACCACATCCTGCACTGTATCCCGATTTTTGAAGCAATTGAAGAACTAGGCAGCTGCGATTGTCAGGTCCCGAGGTTTTATGCCGGCGATCTAGATTGATCAAGGGCTTTCCTCGTACATCTCGTGTCACTTCCTTTACTTTTTGCTCGTTAATTGCTCATTGTTTGATCGTCGATACAGTTCAATATCCCGAGCCGTATCTTGAAACTGTTTTTGCAAGTAATTTAATTAACACATTTTTTGACATTTACTTCTAGCACACTACCTCACTTAACTAATTTGATCACTTAATTACTTCGGTAATTTTTGACCAAAACAGTCTGTATGGTGAGAGTTGTGACATCTTTACCGACCATAAGAGCCTCAAGTACATATTCACCCAGAAGGAGCTAAATATGAGGCAAAGAAGGTGGTTAGAACTTTTAAAAGATTACGACGCAAATATTCAATACCATCCAGGCAAAGCCAATGTTGTAGCGGACGCGTTGAGCTGAAAGAATTCCGGGACTATATCTTGCTTACAAATTCAGCCTCGTATTATGGGGGATCTCGAAAGGATGAACATTTGGATTCAGGTTAGTAAATCTGATGGATATCTAGCTGGAATGCAGATTGAACCCGACCTCATATCACGGATCAAAGATGCACAGAAGCAAGATGGAGAACTTTGGGAAATTGTGCAAAATCTTGAGGTGGGTAAGCAATCTGAATTTCGTATAGACCATCATGGGGTGATTTGGTGCGGCAAAAGACTTTGTGTACCCGATGACTCCACCCTTCGTGAGTCATTGTTAGCCTAAGCTCACAGCTCACCATTTTCAATTCATCCAGGATCTACAAAGATGTATCGAGACTTACGACAGAACTTTTGGTGGAATGGCATGAAGGAAGATGTTGCTCGATACGTAAGTAAATGCCTCACTTGCCAACAAGTGAAAATTGAAAACAAACGAGCAAGCGGTCTGTTACAGCCATTGGATATTCCCATATGGAAGTGGGATGAGATCACAATGGATTTTGTTACCGGTTTGCCAAAGACTTTCAAGAAGAATGATGTTGTATGGGTTATTGTCGATAGATTGTCAAAGTGAGCACATTTTCTACCGATTCAGCAGGGATTTTCGGTTAGTAAGTTATCCGAAATATTTCTTCAAGAGATTATTCGACTTCATGGCACACCATCTTCCATTATTTCAAATAGAGACCCACGTTTCACCTCACGATTTTGGAAAGGTTTTTAGGCAGCTTTGGGCACACGACTGAAGTTTACTACGACTTTCCATCCACAAACAGACGGCCAGTCAGAGCGCAGAATTCAAACCTTGGAGGATATGCTCCGAGCATGTGCACTCGAATGGTCTGGGAACTGGGATAAATATATATGCCTTGTTGAGTTCACTTACAACAATAGTTGGCAATCAAGTATTGGTATGGCCCCCTTTGAGCTTTTGTACGGTCGGAAATGTCGAGCACCGATTTGCTGGGATGAAGTTGGAGAAAATATTATTGAAGGGCCAGAACTAGTTCAGATCACAAATGAAAAAGTCACTATGGCACGAGAAAAACTAAGAGAAGCTCAGAGCAGACAAAAGAGCTATGCAGATCAACATAGACGACCACTCGAATTTAAAATTGGTGACCACGTATTCTTAAAGGTATCACCTTGGCGTGGCGTTCGTAGATTTGGAATTAAAGGGAAGCATAGTCCCCGTTTCATTGGTCCGTTTGAAATCCTTGAAAGAATTGGAGAAGTATCATATCGACTGGCTCTACTGCCTCTGCTCTCGCATGTTCATAACGTTTTTCATGTCTCCTCGTTAAGAGGATATAATTATCATCCACTCCATGTCATTAGTTATCTGTTACTTACAATTCACGAAGATTTGTCCTATGAAGAGGAACCAGAAGCCATCTTAGATCGACAAGAAAGGGTTATGCATAGGAAAGTAATTCCGTTTGTTAAAATCCTCTGGAAAAATCACTCTGAACGCGAAGCAACATGGGAATCTGAAGAGTCAATTCGCTCTTTATACTCTAATCTATTTGAGCGATAGAATTTATTCGAGGTAACTGTGAATCTTGCCCTTTGATCTGTGTTGATTTGTTTCTGTTACTTCTGTAGTCATGCACGCATTGACTTATGTGAATATATCTTAGTTATGATTAAGCATATCTATGTAGGAGATATCAGTACCAGTAGTCACTCTATTATCTGTAAGTCTCCGTTGAGTTTTCGTATGGTAAAATATGTTATTAAGATGCGTTGTGGGAGGACCATTAGGGCACATTTGTATGGTAATTGACAATTATGGTCATGAACATAATTGTGAATTTCAGATACAAACATGCATTTCTGGAATTCCTATTATGTAAGTTAGTGACTCTGTTATGAAACTCTTCTTGTGATATCTTGACTAGCAAATTTCGAGGACGAAATTTCTTTTAAGGGGGTAATAGTTGTAATAACCTAAATTTTAAAATCATTTATTTTTCTAAAAATAAAATAATAATAATAAATAGTTGTTACTAAATTAATATGTAAAATAAATTAAAGTTAAATTTTGGATTAAAAAACTCAGTGTATTCAAAAGTTGATAAACAAAATAATAATAATAAAAGAAGAAAGAAAAAGAAGAAACTTCTATAAAAAAAAAAGATAAACATCCAAAATGAGTACCAATCAAAACAAAGAGAGTGAAGGCAAACGTGGGCTATAGAGATTTGAGAAAGTGTCCCTATTCAAGAAGTACTAATTTGTCCAACTTTATCTTGGATGTCAAGGAAAGACACTATAAAAGAACATGGTTGCAAAGCTTCAAATCTCGAACTTTCCGGCACCAAATTCCACCAACGGTTCAATTCTCCGGCAAGCCAAAAATTTAACCACACTATGTATATTCACCCCTGAGTAAACTTGTACCCACATCTAAATGTCTGAAACCTCTCATACCTCGAACGATTTTATTCTAGTTAACCTATTCGGTTCTGTGACACCTGTGTCACTGCAACCATCAAACAAATGCCAAACCAATGAAATATTGTATTTCATACTTGGGATTTGTAAAAATATGTGTATCGTTTGCACATATCAACTCTTGTTCGATTTCAAGCTCTAAATCGCCTTCTGGAAGGTTATACGCGCACTGATGCGTAAATATAACCAGTTTAATGCAACGAACACTCCGGAATAGTGAAATAGGCTTAACATACCTTAAATAACCTTTACATAACTTAGAAATAAGTTTTGAAGGCTTTGGTATGGCAATATCAAGTTAAATCGCTTACAGGGACTAAAGTTGACAAACTGCGAAAGTATGCCAATTTGAACTATAACAGACATTCCGGAACATGACCATAAGTTAAACATACCACAAATATCCTTTAAATAGCTTAGAAATAGGCTTTTACGGGTTCGGTATGCTAAAATATACTTTTGGGACATTCAGGGACTAAAAGCATCAAAAAGTGCACAAGTTTGCACTTTCGCGCATAACTTACGTTCTGAATACTTCCGGACATCCAAAAATTTATGTAAGCACTAAAATATTTTATTTTAGTGTTTGGCATAAGAAAAATCCATTCGTTGCGTCTTTTGGATCGTTTTTCGCACTTATGCGCATTCCGTCGTAATTAAGCGAACATCGCGATCGTACGACCAAACGAACCGACATCCGACATATTTTTGAGCATGTTTCATGTCCACAATGTTTAGTCATCATTTTAGGGCCTTAAAGTTGGCTTAACGGGCCTTAAACATGCCGGGAATGGCTTAAACACACAACAGGGACCAAACCTGTCATCTCTGAAGGATGTTTGCTGATACATCGAATATGGTCCATTCCACTTGTTGCAAATGGTTTTGGGGAATCTATGGGCTGGTTTTGATGTGCACATGGTTTTGGGCAATGCCATGGGCTCACATGGTTTTGTAAAACCATTATCTTGAGGTGTATGGCCAAGATCAAAGCACGGTTTCCAAGAAACGATCTT
Source organism: Helianthus tuberosus (assembly GCA_030545235.1). Taxonomy (NCBI): domain Eukaryota; kingdom Viridiplantae; phylum Streptophyta; class Magnoliopsida; order Asterales; family Asteraceae; genus Helianthus; species Helianthus tuberosus. The sequence continues at coordinate 985 of JARYGA010032466.1, read as the reverse complement.
AACGGTTCGGGAAATCCTATAAATACCCCACCCCCATTTGCTTCTAAACTCACTAGAATATGATTTGAGAAGCTCTAATTTGAAACCATTGTTTCATACCTGAGCTACTTGAATCACTATTAGCATTCGGGGACCCTTCGTAAGTATTCTTTCGTTCTTTTATTGCTTTTCGAGTCCGAAAGTCAAACTTTGTTTGACTTTCTGCATTGACCAGTTTATGGTCAATGCGAAGTTCGTTTGAACTTCGCAACGTGATTGTAATCACGATGGTTATAGTCCTTTGGGACTATGCCTACTGATTACCACGTTGTCTAGGGTCGTAAGGGTAAGCGATCTAATAAATCGCTTATACCTTCGAACCCGACCCATTTGGTCGATCATTAGGATCCGACCAAACGCATTAGGTGACCATAGTATATAGGGAATAACCCTCCAAGGTTATACCTTATGGTCGCTTCGTTTAAGTAGTTGTATGATAGGTAGTTTATATGCCTTAGGTAAATTACCAAAATGCCCTTTTTACGCCAAAATTCATTTTAAGCATATGTAACATAACTTTTGGTATCTAAACTGATTCGGCAACAATATTAGACATGTTAAGGCATATTTTACTTGTCATAGGACTAGTTAGGCGGTCCGAACGCGTTTTACGCGAACGACGCGTTAAAGTAGCATAAGCTGCCTAAACGGGTCGTAATGGGTCGTAAACACTTATGTTAGGTTTCATTTAGTATGTAGGCTTTGTTAAACCATATTACACGAGTTCCCATACTCGTTTGGTTTACGAACCCTCATTCTATCCGATCCTCCGATATAGGTCCGGTTTATTAACATAGTTACCTATACTAGGTGTCGTTTGATTCCGTGATCTCTAGCATTGCTTGGTGGTTATCTTAGGACTTCTGAGCAATCTCAAGTGAGTACATAGACCCCTCTTTTACTGTTTTCCAAACTGTTTTGGGGTGAAACACATGTGCCTACTTGT
>JARYGA010032465.1:0-40262 GCA_030545235.1 Helianthus tuberosus | reverse complement strand
TCAGTATAGCATGCATTTTGTTCCACAAAACATAACTTTGATTTAAACCATGTTTTACTTCAATACCTTGTTTTTGTGCATTTTACATATGGTTGAGTTGATATATTTCACTTACCATACATGATATTTTGGATACACATTACATGATTTACATCAAACATAACATTTTGACATTGATATACACAATTCGTGATTTACATTAGACATAGACATTAGACATGGTTTTCACATAAACATTTTGACATTTGATTATACATAAACATTTCTACAATTGTTAAACATTACATCTTGGTGGTTTGGTTTGAGTAAGTGATTTAAGTAATGAGGCGTGTGTAATATGATACAAGCATGGTGGATACACCGCTGGTACTTCCTATATATAAGTGCTTGTATGGTATTACATATCGTAGCGTTATTTGAATCATTTCAATTTAGACATATAACATTTTATACAAATAACATACTTTTCACAAGACATTGTTTTACAAAACAACTTATCTTATACAAACTCATTTTACTTGGTTATTTATTTAACCATACTTTATTCTCTTATTTATACATATCATCTGATTTTATCACTTTTCAAATGATTTACAAGACAAAGAAAATTACAAGGTTCATGACTAAACATTTTCTTAAACATAAGTCATGAATTCTATTTTCACAAAACCTATGTATCTCACAGGCATTTTTATGCTGACGTACCTATTTTCACATGTGTTTCAGGATTTGATGCATAGGATTTATCAAGATACACTTAGGCGGACTTGGGCCTTACTGACAATAAAAGATGCAAGACTAGTTATTTATGTTATATTTCTTTGATTGTCAAGACATTGTAACTCTTTTAATCAATAAAACAATATTTCAATTTCCATGTGTTATGAAACAATGATTCTGTTACAACACTCCCCGACGTTTCCGCCACGCTTTGTTGTTTTATGTGGTCGGGGTGTGACAGAAAAGTTGGTATCAGAGCTCATGGTTATAGGGAATTAGGTTATTAGTAATGCTTTGACCTAGTCTATAACCTTCCTAGGACCCTAACGCGAGTTCACTTGCGTTTAGTCATAAAACAATACCGTCACCTATCATTAGGCGACGACCACAACAAGAACATAAATTTCAAAACCGCTTTGAAAAGCAATCATCTGTTCTAGGATGATTAATTACTAGGTTTTGAACCCTCTAAGTTTTCAAATCTCGTCAAAGTTTGGGTCTTATAATGTGAACACGTGCAAACTGGAAGAGTGAATGCCTGTACCCTGAGTTTTCTGTCGAAGGCTAGAGTGTTCGTACAAATCCGCAGTATCGGACCAGTCACTCTTACCTGGGAACTCTTGGGGTGAGTGTTCACTTATAGGCGAGCATGTCTTCAGTGATACATTAATATGACCCGTTTACTTTGATTTGTCTCCGTCTCATTTGTTTGCCTTAGGTAACAAACAAATGATCTCAATTTTTATGCATTGCCATTCTGTTTTGATTATCCGATAACCTTTCACCTGTTTCTTCCTATGTCTTTTATTTCCTTCTAGAATGTGTCTTCCTCTCAGCAACAGTCAAATGTCCGAGCAGACAGCCAAATTTGCCCAGCGAATAGGCGAAGTAATCCTGAAGACTGTTGAATTAGGCATTGCCATGTCTTGTCTCAATAATGAAGCCACTCAAGAGCCACCAAAGGAAGCAGAAGTCAAGCCAGCACCACCAGCCAAGAAACCAATCGAGGAATCAAAGACCATGGATGAACGATCCCCTAAGAAGTCAAAGAAGCGAAAGGCTTCTCAGAACTTCGCCATGGTCGCTCAGAATGGTCAAGCCGTCCCCAACCAACCAGCTCAACCCCTGCTAGGAAGCCATACAAAGGAGCTGTTCCTCTGTGCAAACGATGCAACCGTCATCATTCAAACCTCATACCCTGCTCCAAATGTACCTACTTTGGACGGCGGGGACATTTGGTTAACATATGCCTCTTTGCTATCCAAAACAAAGTTGTTATAAACCTTGCTACTGCTCAACCTCTTGCTAGGAAACCTTATGCCAGTACTGCACCAAAATGCGACAAATGTAATAGGCATCACCAAGCTCACTTACAATGTCGTCTGTGTGTATCATGTGGGCGAATTGGTCACCTGGCAAGTGCTTGTCGATGTAACCCGAACCAAGGTGGTCCAAATCAACCACAAGCCAATCCTGCTCAAGCTTACTTTCAGCCTGGATAGTGCTACAACTGTGGCAAGATGGGTCATTTCGTGAATAAATGCCCGAAGCTTGCTAAGGCAAATCCAACCCACGGATGAGCAGTTGGCTTATTAGAAGATGTTGTTGACTTATGCTTTTGTTTCTTCTATTTCTTGTAATATGAAACAATCTGTTTTGTTTATAAATAAATTGTTGTTCACAATTCTGATATACAAGTGTAGTTACATGTGTAAATGGAAATTCTCTATAATACCTGTATTAAGGAACTATGTTCCTTACAAACTACTCTTGTGATTCTCTCTTTCAAATGATCGCTCATGATTCCCTCGAAAATTTTAAGTACTCGTTTCATTCTAAGATACGAAGTACAGAAAATAAAGTGACATTATGAGTAATCATGCTTCTGCACATCTGTGCCTTTGAATCCTTGGTTATATAACTAAGGGTATTTTCAAATCTCATACCCATTACATTTTGATTTTTCAACATACACAGTACAAGTATTTCAAAAACAATCTTCATGATTTCAAAACATTTCATATAGTTTGAAAACAATTTTTTTAAATGCATTGTCTATGTTATTTCAAAAACATTGGCTATGTTTCAAAAACAACCTTCATGTTTTCAAAATGTCTCATATAGCCTGAAAACAATATTAATACAATATATTTTCTTATCAAGTGCATGATTTCAAAAGCATCATTCATGTTTTCCAAAAACCTTATACATAATTTCAAAATTCATCTCACATGATTTTAAAACATTTTTATAAATATACTTACCTAGTACACCTACTTTACGATTTCAAAAGTATTATATATAAGGTTTTAAAAACATTGAACACATTTTTTTTTAAAAGAAACCCCATACATAGTTTTCAAAATATTTTCCTCATACATTGACTTAACTTTCAAATTCTGCTTCATATGTCACCTTGGCATATCTAGCATCTCAACTTCATAAGCATTTTTACTTCATGTTTTGACTTAAGCACGTCCAGTGCAAGGTTTCAAAACATCTTCAACTTCTAAAATCCATATGGGATCTTTTTATCTTCACATTTAGACCCTTGTGGAGGATTATCATTCAAATCAGAGTCCTTAATTGGATTCCTTATGTACCTAAATTCGAACATTTCGGTTCCTTATAATCGAAATTGAATTTTTCTTTTAAAAATCTTTCTATCTTTATAGTTAGATTCTTGATAATGTTTAAAGTACCAAATGAAATCCACGAGATGGATTCCTAGTGTGCTTTAAATACATATGCTCTGTTAGCAAAACAAATTAACAAATTAAAGATCTAGATAAACAATCTTTGTGGTTATATGACTATGTGTTTATGCATTTTGTGTTTTTGTATACTCTGGATATTCGTTATCCAAATCCTCGAAGAATCTTTCATATCTTCATATGAGGGATTCGTAGTAGGATGTTCAAAAAGGTAATACCTTAAATCCTTAATGGGCTTCTATGTAATAGTTAAGACCCTTGGATTATATAGTACCACTCCATGATTCATAAGAGACCCTTTTAGGGGTCTAGTAAAAAAGATTGATTCAAAAATCTGGTTAAGAATGACATGTGATGATATAAGCTGAAAAGACTCCTTGGTTGTCTGTTAAAATCATTTATTGATTTAGTAAAAGGGACCCTATGGTGGTCTAGTCACACTCATCACAGGTTTGTTCATTTGGTTTTCTCCTACACATTATAAAATAGACTGTGTGAACTATGCAAGGAATTGCCTAATTATGGACGCGTACATAATTATGAAATTTAGTGCACAGAAACCCAGTAAGATTTATTATGTGTAAGAACCGATAGTGACAACAATAACAAAATGAGAACGATGTAATGGAGGTACGGTGGACGCACCAATGACGCTTCATATACTTATATATAAGTATCCCTCTTACATTGCAAGCATTATGTTATTAAAGTTACTAGAAGTTCAGAACCCTAACCAATGTTGTTCGATCTTTTCAACTTCATGTTTTAAACTCTCACAAGTTTCCTCTAAATAAAATTTCGGGACGAAATTTCCTAAAGTAGGGGAGACTGTGACACCTGTGCCTCTACGGCCATCAAACAAATATTGTATCAATGAAATATTGTATTTCATACTTAGGACATGTATAAATATGTGTATCCTTTGCACATATAAATTCTTGTTCGATTTCAAGCTTTAAATCGCTTTCTGGAGGGTTATACGCGCACTGATGCGTAAATATAACCAGTTTAATGCAACGAACACTCCGGAATAGTGAAATAGGCTTAACATACCTTAAATAACCTTTACGTAACTTAGAAATAAGCTTCGAAGGCTTAGGTATGGCAAAATCAAGTTAAATCGCTTACAGGGACTAAAGTGGACAAACTGCGAAAGTAGCCCAATTTGAACTGTAACAGACATTCCGAAACATGACCATAAGTTAAACATACCCTAAATATCCTTTACATAGCTTAGAAATAGGCTTTGAGGGGTTCGGTGTGCTAAAATAAACTTTTGGCTCATTCAGGGACTAAAAGTGGCAAAAAGTGCATAAGTTTGCACTTTCGCGCATAACTTACGTTCTGAATACATCCGGACATCCAAAAATTTATGTAAGCACTAAAATATTTTACTTTAGTGTTTGGCATAAGAAAAATCCATTCTTCACGCCATTTGGATCGTTTTTCGCGCTTATGCGCATTCCGTCGTAATTAACCGAACATCGCGACCGTACGGCCAAACGAACCGACATCCGTGATGTTTTCAAGCATATTTCATGTTCCCTATGTCTTAACATCATTTTGGAGCTTGAAATTAGGTTTAACGGGTGTTAGAAATGCCGTTACGCAACAAAACAAGGTGCAGGGACCAAATCTGCCATTTCTGCAAACTTAATGGCTTACGGACCATAAGCCATGACCCTTACGGTCCGTAAGGGGTTGCCAGCAGATCAGAAGCTTCTAAACAGCCCGTTTCCAGCTGTTACCCACTACCAAACCCAATGCCACATGTTGATACCTGATGGTGGGGGGCCAATTGTTGTTCCATAACTTTCCAACACATGTACGGATGAGATTAAAGCACGATATTCGATAAACGATCCTAACGGTGGACCATTTCCTATAAATACCCACCAAGATCACTTGCAAAAACCCACAAGAATCTGATCTAAAAGCTCTAAGTTGAAGCCATTGCTTCATACCTGAGCTATTTGATCAAGATTAGCTTTCGGGGACCCTTTGTAACTGTTCCTTCGTTCTTTTTATTCTTTTAGCGTTAAAAGTCAAAATTTATTTGACTTTCTGCATTGACCAGTTTATGGTCAATGAGAAGTTCGTTTGAACTTCATAACGTGAGCATAATCACGATGGTTATAGTCCCTAGTGACTATACCTACTGATTACCACGTTATTTAGGCTTAGTGACGAGTCGTGGTTTCGGCCAAAATGCGTATTCTTGCGTATTTTGTAACCAAACTACTTTTGGGTATCAAAACCGTTTGTTTTGATACCAAACTTGTTTTCTAACTTAGGTAAGCATGTTTTAACATGCTTAGCTCGTCACTTTTAGTTTAGTGCTTATATAGGGTCGTAAGGTAAGCGATCTAAACAATCGCTTAAACTTTCGAACCCGACCCGTTTGGTCGATCGTTAGGATCCGACCAAACAGATTAGGTGACCATAGCATATAGGGGATAACCTTCCGAGGTTATACCTTATGGTCGCTTCGTTTAAGTAGTTGTATGATAGGCAGTTTATATGCCTTAGGTAAATTACAAAAATGCCCTTTTTACGCCAAAATTCATTTTAAGCATATGTAACATAACTTTTGACATCTAAACTGATTGGGCAACAATATTAGACATGTTAAGGCATGTTTTACTTATCATAGGACTAGATAGGCGTTCCGAACGCGTTTTACGCGAACGACGCGTTAAAGTAGCATAAGCTACCTAAACGGGTCGTAATGGGTCGTAAGCACTTAGGTTAGGTTTCATTTAGTATGTAGGCTTTGTTAAACCATACTACATGAGTTCCCATACTCATTTGGTTTACGAGCCCTCATTCTATCCGATCCTCCGATATAGGTCCGGTTTATTAACATAGTTACCTATATTAGGTGCCGTTTGATTCCGTGATCTCTAGCATTGCTTGGTGGTTATCTTAGGACTTCTAAGCAATCTCAAGTGAGTACATAGACCCCTCTTTTACTGTTTTCCAAACATTTTGGGGTGAAACACATGTGCCTACTAGTTACTTTCCTGCTTTCCTGTTTTAACATCATATACTTGCTATGTTCATTAGTACATTTATAGTACATGATTTCATTGTGTTTTTGCTATGTATGTCCATTGTGTGCATACTTAGTACATCGTTTTACATTACATTTCATGCTATGTATGCCCATTGTGTGCATACTTAGTACATTGTTTTACATTACATTTCATGCTATGTATGTCCATTGTGTGCATACTTAGTACATTGTTTTACATTACATTTCATGCTATGTACGCCCATTGTGTGCATACTTAGTACATTGTTTTACATTACATTTCATGCTATGTATGCCCATTGTGTGCATACTTAGTACATTGTTTTACATTACATTACATTCTATGCTATGTATGTCCATTGTGTGCATACTTAGTACATTTATTATTCATCATATGCTTACATTTTGGTATGACATTTGGTTTGTTTAAATGGGACAATGTACATTCATTAACACCGATCATGCCGCTCGGTAGTAGGTAGTGGTACCATAGGACTTGACAACTCCCATTCCTGAAATCCCGGGTTTGTTTGGATTGGAAGGAATGACCGAATCCGAATACATTTCTAGGTGGACCTTAGACTTTGTGCTAGGGTTTATTCTACAGTCGCAAGGCTTGGATGTATGAATTTTTACAATACCGCATAGATGTTTATATCAGTATAGCATGCATTTTGTTCCACAAAACATAACTTTGATTTAAACCATGTTTTACTTCAATACCTTGTTTTTGTGCATTTTACATATGGTTGAGTTGATATATTTCACTTACCATACATGATATTTTGGATACACATTACATGATTTACATCAAACATAAACATTTTGACATTGATATACACAATTCGTGATTTACATTAGACATAGACATTAGACATGGTTTTCACATAAACATTTTGACATTTGATTATACATAAACATTTCTACAATTTTTAAACATTACATCTTGATGGTTTGGTTTGAGTAAGTGATTTAAGTAACGAGGCGTGTGTAATATGATACAAGCATGTTGGATACGCCGCTGGTACTTCCTATATATAAGTGCTTGTATGGTATTACATATCGTAGGGTTATTTGAATCATTTCAATTTAGACATATAACATTTTATACAAATAACATACTTTTCACAAGACATTGTTTTACAAAACAACTTATCTTATACAAACTCATTTTACTTGGTTATTTATTTAACCATACTTTATTCTCTTATTTATACATATCATCTGAATTTATCACTTTTCAAATGATTTACAAGACAAAGAAAATTACAAGGTTCATGACTAAACATTTTCTTAAACATAAGTCATGAATTCTATTTTCACAAAACCTATGTATCTCACAGGCATTTTTATGCTGACGTGCCTATTTTCATATGTGTTTCAGGATATGATGCATAGGATTTATCAAGATACACTTAGGCGGACTTGGGCCTTAGTGACAATAAAAGATGCAAGACTAGTTATTTATGTTATATTTCTTTGATTGTCAAGACATTGTAACTCTTTTAATCAATAAAACAATATTTCAATTTCCATGTGTTATGAAACAATGATTCTGTTACAACACTCCCCGACGTTTCCGCCACGCTTTGTTGTTTTACGTGATAGGGGTGTGACAAATAGTCCATGTCATGAAATTAAATCATCACAATTCATAAATAAGCTAGCTAAAACTTGAGAGAACAACAACGCCACCTCATCCATCATTTTTAACCTCCGATTAATCACCGTCCTACACACCTCCTTTAATTGCTCACCGGTGAATCTCTCCATCATGGGACGCTCCTGTTTTCTTCAATCGCCCAGATTTACGTTTTGATTTGAGGACGTGGGGAGACTGGATGACTATTATGGGTGAGGGGGAGACATTAGAAATCGAGCCCTAAAAACACAATAAAAATCAGCGCCATCACTAGTTCATGGTTGAACCCTAGCCACTGAATGAACGATCAAGCGTGGCTGCAAATCACGGTTGCTTCAATGGTAGAAACATCAATTAATGCCATGAGCCCTCCGGATTTTACACCGCTAAAAGTCGATCATAATCAAATTGATGAGGTTCTGGATAGAAATTAGGGTGAAGGTGGTAGTCGATCAGAGAGAATTTCAAGCAAATGAAGGTTTATAATGGAGTAATGGTGAGGTTTTATACACAGAGGTGTGGGAGAAAATAGGGGGAGCGTATGAGAGAGAAACAACATCTGCTGCAAACCGCCATTAAGAGGAGCGTAGAATCAGTTATTTCCCAGACGTGGAGGAGGTTACCGAGAAAAAGGTCAAAAACAGGGGAATATCTAAACTGCTTGTTTGAAAAAGTAACTGTCAAATTTTGGGAAACTGCCAATTGGATTTGAATGACTGAGATCAATTCTCAAAAAGTAACTGAACAATTAATACGATCAGGATCTCTCCAAATTGACGGTTACATAGCTGTGAACCATTTATTAATAATACTTACAGAAGGTTGAAAATGTTTTGATTGATATTGTTCAATTGCCTGCGACTTCTTTGGTTTGTCCCAAATGTCGTAGTGAATGTACACCCATCACCACAAAGTAAGCAATGATGATTATTTAACATTTTATTTTTATAAATAACAGTATAAGGCTGATATTTCAATATAATTTTAGAGCTTACTTAGGCATTTGTATATATTCCAGGTTCAAGGTGCAAGTCCGGGTGCAGGATGAGAGTGGCAGTGTTTCTTTTGTTATGTTTGATAGAGATGTTAAGAAACTTCATGGATTAGCGACAAGTGACATAAGAGAAAGTCATGTTAAGGCGAATGATACGGAAAGTTTCCCTCATGAGATATTTCGATTGGTTGATAAGAAGGTCGCTTTTAAGATTGATGTTTCAGAATTCAATCTTAAAAATGACTATCGTGTTTATACCGAGCAAAAAACATGTGATGATGGAGTAATAATTGCTGAGTTGGTTGGTGGAGATGGTAATTGTGATGAAAATGCTGATGAGGTAGTGTATAAAATTACTTTTTCAATCTATTTATTTTTCTTTTGAGGTTCAAAAACTGGATTCTGCACTTTTTTTATATATTATCATATATTATGATCCTTTAGGTTACTCAAGAAGTACCTGAAGTTAAAGATGTTAACCTTTTAGAATCTTCCCAGGTGCCTGCTGAACGAACTTCAAGGGTGAGTATTTATTTTTGAAAGTATGTTTAATATGTTTTTAGAGTTCATAATTTTATTAAATGAGATCAATAGTTGTTTCGTGATCTGTTGCAAGGATGTTGTCTTTGTTACGGCCGACTCTTCAGCCGTTGAAGTTGAAAAGGATTCTGGATCAAGTCCCAATGGAAAGAGGACAATTGTGAGTACATTCTCTTTTTGTCACCTTTTTAAATATATTCTTGTGAGTCAAAATGTTTTACCAAAACCTCATATGTTTTAAAATATAATTAACAGTGATTGAGTCTATGTATAAAATGATTGTGTCTATGTTTTACCAAAACCTTAAATGTTTGCTTCTAATCTTTTAAAAAATGCAGCCTTAGAATGGTGGAATACTATTCTCCAGTCTAGGGGAAGTGACAGAGTTTATAATATGGAATGAATCAACTTTAAAGAAATGGTTGAAGGAAAATTTTTTCCTCCTAATGAGAAGGAACAAATTGCCAGTAAGTTCCTAAATCTTAGAATGACTGGAATAGACTGCAAAGGTTATACTACCATGTTCTTCGAATATGCTAGGATAGTGCCAACCTTAGCCTCACCTGAACCAGTGTTAATCTCCCGTTGTATTTGGGGATTAATCAGTGAGATTAGACACATAGTCAAGGCAGCTAGACCTCAAACCATAGAAGAAGCAGTAGAACTAGCCAATACCCTGCCTGATGAATTGATACGCACACAAGAGGAAAACCAGAGAAAGAACCTAGCTCAAAAGCTTACCCAGGAATTTCGCTACGGTAATTCCAACCGTGGGAAAGGTACAGGTTCTTCCTCTACACCCTACTGTAGGTATTGCAAAAGAAAGCATTCTGGGAGATGCTCCATATACTGCAACTTTTGCAAAGTATCTGGACACAAGGAAGAAGACTGTAGGAAGAAACCTAGCACTAGGATATGCTTCAATTGTGGAGAAACTGGGCACATCAAACCGAACTGTCTGAAAATAGCTCTAGCAATAACCAATAAAGCTAAGACAACTGAGGCACCTAAGAAGAATGGCAAAGCGTTTATTCTGATAGCTGAAGAAGCCAAGATGATTCCGGATGTGATTGCCGACACGTTCTTAGTTAATAATATATTTGCCAAAGTATTATTTGACTCTGGTGCAAACTAAAGTTTTATCAATACTTCTTTCTACAAACTTCTTGACCAACCCTTAGCCAAACTTCAACAAGATTGTCTGGTAGAGATAGCAAACGGAGAATCCATTAAGATAAGTGAGATCTTGCAGGGAGCAAGAATAAAATTTTTGAATCATAACTTTTCAGCTAACCTGTACCCAATGGACCTGGTCGGATTCGATGTTGTATTAGGAATGGATTGGTTGGTAGCCAATCATGGCAGTATTTTATGTGATCAAAAGACAGTACAAGTAAGTACACCAACAGGTGAAAAGATCACGATTAAAAGAGATAAGCCAACTAGATCGACAAAATTCATCTTTGTAGTGAAAGCTGCAAGTTATGAAAGGAAAGGAGGAATAGTATATATGATTTCCGTAATCATTAATACTAAAGGAAAAGAATTAAAAGATATTCCTGTAATATCTAAATTCTCAGACGTCTTTCCAGAAGAGTTACTTGGACTACCACCTGATAGAGAGGTCGAATTTAGAATTCACCTAATACCAGGGACGACACCGATTGCTAAAGCACCCTATCGATTAGCACCAACGGAGATGCAGGAACTGAAGAAACAATTGGATGAACTTCTTGACAAAGGTTTTATACAACCAAGCTCATCACCATGGGGAGCACCGGTATTGTTTGTTAAGAAGAAAGACAGATTGATGCGTATGTGCATTGATTACCGAGAATTGAACAAGGATACAATTAAGAATCGGTACCCACTACCAAGAATCGATGACCTGTTCGATCAACTTCAAGGAGCTCGATTTTTTTCTAAGATCGATTTACGCTTAGGATATCATCAACTGAAAGTACAGGAAGATGTTGGGATTGAACCCTACCAGAGGAATAGATAATGTAAAGCCAAAACCAGGTCACAACAGTGGATTCACAATAAGCAGACGTTTACATTAAGCTTTCCCCTTGAAAGTGATTTATAACAACTGATGGTCTTTATCCGCTGTTCAGATACAACTACTGCTGCCCTTTCAACTGCTGATCAAAACCCTGAAGTATCCAACACTGCTGGTCCTATCTACTGATGTTAAAGCACTACCAAGTCAAGGACTGATCAACCTTGAGTAAAGTACTGACATAAAGGGAGAGCAGTTGTTTAGTGAATTATTTGTTTTATGTATAGTCAGTGGTTAGGTTAGCAGTGTTTGTGTAAGGACAGTAGATACAGGTTGTTAGGCTGTTAGACGTCGCTTTCATGGTGACGTCAGCTGAGATACCTCAGTGGTTTGGTTTGCCTATAAATGTAACAGTACCCTGTACTGTTACATTTGATTGACTGAGCGGATTCTTCTCCTCATGTCTAATCCTTTCATCTTGTGTGCAACCAACCTTGGGGCATCAGGCTGAGGGGGAGATTAGTTTGTAAGCATGTCTGTAATCTTTTGCTTTGATTTGTAATCATTTGACTCTGTGAGAAGCTAATGCTATCAAACTATTTTCTCCATTGATTGTGTTTACAAAGTTTGTATCTATTTCTGCTGCACTTTACAAGTTTTCATATTCACTAATTGTTCAAAACATACAAACAAACATAATCGTGAAAGCCTCAGATCCTAACAATTGGTATCAGAGCCTGGACAGTCAATTTCGATTTAACAGTCTAATTGACATAACAGTTCGGCTCAAAATTCATTGATACTAAGGTTGGTTGTATTTAGTTGAAAAACAGAGTATCGAGTAAATCATGATCAAAATGGTTATTCAAAAACTCTGTAAATCAACCAAGATGTCATATGACACACAAAATTAACACAACAAGTGATTTCATGCACAAAACACTCATGGTTTCTAGATCTGAAAACATATCTGTTAAACTGTGAGATCATTTCATATTCTTAAAATTGATTTCAACTGTTGTTTTGATATTTGTGATGTTTTTATTAAAATGCTTAAGTATGAACCTCAGATTAACAAAAACCTATGTTCATAAAACATTAGTGTTTTTGTTAACAGGAGGGGAATTATCACTTTAGTCATTCATATCTTATGTGTTGAAAACAGGTTGAGTTCTTCAAAAGGACAAAAACAACTATGTTAAAATACACTAAGTAAATTCACAAAAACTCAGAAGTGTGTCTATCTCAAAACTTTTGATGACAAAAGAAAAGAGTATAAACATAAAACACTTATGAGTCAAAGTTTAGGGTAATAATGGTCATTAAGCAACTATGTGCATTCATCTGTTCAGAAAAAGGTTTTGATTCCAGTGATTGAATTCCAAAGAGGACTAGACAAATGTTCAAAAATTTATCCATGTGTTCTCATGATTGCAATCAACTGACAAAGAAAATGGTATCAAACAGTGGTCAAAATGTATTCAGAATGTTCCACAAACTGTTGTCAAACCACTGACCATTTTTAAATAACTTGTGAATGATGTGATTATATACTCTATTGAAATTATACCAGATCCTTTTTTATTCTATTCTCAGAGAATCCTTTAACCATTTTTTTGTTGTTGCGTTCAAAGGATTTTCTCGAATAACCAGGATATATTATTCATATTTTTTTTTTTTGGAATAATATATTTGGAACTCTTGCTTGTTTTTGTTGGCAATAGTTTCAGCTCCTGTCAGGATGTAATACCTTATTTTTGGTGGTATTATTGTCCTCATAAATGGGTCAATAGGAAATAGTACATTTGCCAAGATCATGTCGTACTCAGTTTTGCCCCAAAATTTTTAATCAAAGGTTGATTGCAAACTGTGCTTGAATTACTAGGGTACTCATGTTTTAATTGAATATTAAACGAAAATGAGTTGCCATAGCAAAAAGTTTTCATCATCTGGGGTACCAAACCACTGTCTTTTAAAATTGATATGTGGCAAAAAACTTGAATGAAAATTCTCAAAAAAAAAAAAAAATGCTGCTGAAACACCTGTCCTTCAGATCTGTACCATTTACCCTAACCACTGTTTTGTTCCAACGTCTGATCTCTAAACACTGTCCACTGCTGAAAGTTAACCACTGATCCCTCATTTTCTTGAAAAGCACTGATGTTCAAAATCAGTGACTTATCCACTGATATGCTATCCACTGATAGTAAAAATCATCCACTGCCTAGAATTTTTACCGTTGTAACCACTGATGTTTGATACGTCAGTGGCCCTTAAAACAACTGTTCTCCATACTTCATCCATTTCATCAGTGTTTGACACGTGGTCAGTTTTTTAGCCCTCAGATCGTAATAACCGCTGCCACATCAGCGATCATTTTTTTTCTTAAATAAAACCCTGCCCTAAAACCCAAACAGGGTTTTACACTGTCGAATTGAATTCCAAAATTCTCTTCTCATAGCAGTTTCCAACCCTTCTTCTCAAAAACTTCAAAATCATTCTTCGTTTTTTCTCTGCAAAAATGACGAAATCAAAGTCAAAATCGAAATCTAAACCAAAATCATCATCACCTTCCAAAGAGGTCGCTCAAACGGCCGAAGAATCCATCGAGATACCATACAAACAATCTCACAACTATTTGGGTTTACTCACAAAACCCACAAACAACCATACCTTCGATTCCATTCTCGACACCATATCTACATCAAAGTACAAAACTTTGTTGACAATAGACGCCCCCATATATCTGCAAACCCAGAGAGAGTTCTGGAAAAATGCTACGCTTGAAAAACAAGATGATAAAGTAGTAGCCATTAAATCCTCGATACAGGGTACGGCGATTCAAATCACTCCACAATCATTATCAGAAATCTTCAAACTCGAGGATCAGAAAGGTAAAGCTTCCTTTGACAAAAACGAGTTAAAAGCTGATTTTCTGAAAAGGGGCTATGCAGAACAGTCAAAGGTAGATACCCTACAAAAGGGTTATTTTCCATCTGCACCCAGATTTTTATTTCACACACTTCTGATGTGTGCTTCGAATAAAACAACATCTTTTAACGAAATACCATTAAAAATTCAATGTCTGGGTTACGCTATTTTGAATAGTAAGGACTACAACTACTCCCAGGAGATTTTCAATGACATGGTGAAAAACGTTGAAAGTAAAGCATTTTTGTTGTTTCCAAGATTTTTGAGTTATTATTTTTTACAAAAATTTGATAAGAAAAATGAAAATCTACTTAAACAAGGTGTCTATTTTCAAATAAAAAGCTTGACACCTGAAACATTCACTAGAATGTTGGCACCAATAAAAACAAAAGCAGGGGTACCTGAGCAGATTTTAGCGGTTACAACTGCTCCTCAGGTATCAGCTGCTGAGCCCACTGCTCCAGGTGATCAAAGCAACACAACCATTGCTTTGAAACCCACACCTGATATCACCAAAAAGACCAAAAGAAAAACATCCAGAAAACCCACCAAACCCAAAACAAAGGCAACTCTGGAAGATGAGATCCTAGAGGAAATGCCTATGACAACACAAAAGTCACCACAAACCACTGCTGCTACTTCCTCATAGCAGTTGGAAGAAAGATCTCAACCCATGCCTAAAACTCCTCCTGCATCCTCACAAAAGGATCATGTTGTATTCACAGGGACACCAAATTATGAAGCTCTAGATCCACTTGGCTCTATCTTCCACAGTCCTGATCCCAAGGACATGTCTCTTTCAACACCTATACCCTCACCAATCATAATGCCACAATCCATGCTACCCTTGTTGCATGCAGCTGCTATAGCTCAGACACAAACCAGTTCCTCTCTATCACCTATCACTGAGAGTATACCCCCACAAGAGACTGGGTCTGATGCTACTACTTCTGCTATCCCAGCAACAATTGAGGAGGTTACACCCCCTGAGTTACAAGTAACTCTCGGTGGTAGTTCAAGTGGAGCAGCAACTACAACTGGTGGATCAACAGATCTTCAATTGGACAGTTGTTTCATAAGTAAGTCTCCCTTGAAGGCAATTTCTTCCATGGCAACTTCGGTAACCACCAGTGAGTTGGATCTAACTACTGGTACCATCAAAGGTTTATCGAGTGCTGAAGAAAGAAGTCCCCAGTACCAAGAACAAGGGGCATCAATGGGTGATTTTTGGGACTCTGTCCCCAAGACACACATTGATATAACCACTGCTGGTGGGGATTCAGATGATCCCAGTAAAATGGGTGATGATTCAAGATATCAGGAATTGACGGGCAGAGTTGAAAAACTTGAAGAATCAGTTTCTGAAATAAAGGAGATGGTGCAAGAGATTTTAAAAGCCCAGAAAGCACAATCCACTGTTGTTCCACCTCAAGCACCTGCTCCACAACAAGCACTTGCTGCAAATGAGCTCTGGAATCTTTTTCAACCCATGCCTGAAAGACAAAAACAAGTGGCTGATCAGCAGCATGAAATGCATATACAAATGCTGACCAATATGGTGGAATCAAGGTTCAAGGATACTCAAGCAGATATCAAGGCTATTAAGGCCAGCATCCAAACTACCACTGGCAAAGCTCCTTCAACTTTGTTGTTCTTTGATAACCCCCTTGCAGATAATGCCAAAAAGGGGGAGATAATGAAGCAAATGAAGAAGAAGGGAATAGAACATGGCCTGTGTGTTGAACCTGAGCAAGCAAAGCAAACATCTAAACCACCTCCCACGAAATGTCATACAGCTGATACAACAGAAGTTACAAAAACTGCTGTCAGTAGCCAAACAGCTGCCATTTCATCAACACACACACTTTCAACACACACCACTCTATCACACACCATTACAACCACTGTTCCACCACCATCCTCATCTACAGTCATATCACCACCACTGCCTCCTGCCATAAAGCAGAAGACAGCAGATGTTACAACATCTGCTGTAATGACAACAGTGATTGAAACACCAGTTGTTTCAACCACTGTCAGTCAATCACAATCACAAACCACTGCTTTACAACCTCAAACCATTGATTCATCCAAAACATCATCTGCCCCTTCTTCATTAAAAAGGAGAAGGAATCTCATATCAGATGATGACTCAACACCACCATCACCACCATCAAAAACTACCTCACCACTTCCATCCCCTGCTCAAAAGCAGAAGACAACTGCTGACATATCAGCAGTTGTAATGACAACAGATGTTGAGACACCAGTTGTTTCAACAGCTGTTAGTCAGTCATCCACCACTGCTCTCACCTTTCCTACATCACAACCAAAGCTCTTCAACAGAAAAAGAAAGCCAATCCCTGCCGATGAAGGTATACATGATCCTAATGCTGCACAATATCCACTGGAGCTTGAAGCCATCAAAAATGAGATGAGGCAATTCTATACAGAAGAAGATCCTTCAAAGAGAAGGTTCTCCTCACTCATAGGCTACATGCCACCAGATGATATGGATGATTACCTCAAAATCAAGGCAAGGCAAGCAAGACTAAGAGCTAAAGTTGAGAGTGAAAAAGAACGGTTAAGCGAAGATGGCATTGCTAAAAGATTGGAGTTCTACTTCACAAAAGTAAAGCAGATAGAAGAGTTTGCACAAGATCTAAACAAAGAAAAGGCTGATCAAAAGAAAGAGTTAAGAAAACAATATCTAGCCTACATCATGAAAGAGAAATTCTATCCTGCTGAAGAACAACAGTTCAAAGAATGGCCAGTAGTTGCTCTTAAGCGTGAGACAGAAAGGATTGAGAAAATTAAGATTGATCCTACAAAGAAGAAGAATGCTCCAAACTGGAGAAAATACAAAAAGCTCATTGCTGACCTAACTGCTGAGTATAAGAGAAAGAAAAAGGAGCTGGTGGATGCAAAAATGGATACTGCTGAAGCCATATCAAAATGGTCAAAACAGCAGACTGATGAAGCCTATGAAAGGCTAAAGAAAAGAAAGATAACTGTTTCAAGCACCTCAAAGAAGCATGAACAAAGAATGAAGCTTGAACAGCGGATAAAAAACCTCAAAACACTGTTCCGGTCTACTTTTGTGACAAACCGAGAAGAAGTGTAAC
Source organism: Helianthus tuberosus (assembly GCA_030545235.1). Classification (NCBI taxonomy): domain Eukaryota; kingdom Viridiplantae; phylum Streptophyta; class Magnoliopsida; order Asterales; family Asteraceae; genus Helianthus; species Helianthus tuberosus. Next base: position 22,560 of record JARYGA010032465.1, on the reverse strand, counting down.
ACCTGTGCCTTCACGGCCATCAAACAAATACCAAACCAATGAAATATTATATTTCATACTTGGGATTTGTAAAAATATGTGTATCATTTGCACATATCAATTCTCGTTCAATTTCAAACTCTAAATCGCTTTCTGGAAGGTTATACGCGCACCGATGCGTAAATATAACCATTTTAATGCAACAAACACTCCGGAATAGTGACATAGGCTTATCATACCTTAAATAACCTTTACATAACTTAGAAATAAGTTTTGAAGGCTTTGGTATGGCAAAAATCAAGTTAAATCGCTTACAGGGACTAAAGTTGACAAACTGCGAAAGTATGCCAATTTGAACTGTAACAAACCTTCCAGAACATGACCATAAGTTAAACATACCATAAATATCCTTCACATAGCTTAGAAATAGGCTTTGAGGTGTTCGGTATGCTAAAATAAACTTTTGTGTCATTCAGGGACTAAAAGTGTCAAAAAGTGCACAAGTTTGCATTTTCACGCATAACTTACGTTCTGAATACATCTGGACATCCAAAAATTTATGTAAGCATGACTACATTATATTTTAGTGCTCGCCTTAAGAAAAATCCATTCGTTACGTCATTTGGATCGTTTCTCGCGCATTATGCGCATTCCGTCGTAATTAAGCGAACATCGCGTTCGTACGACCAAACGAACCATCACACGGCATATTTTTGAACATGTTTCATGTCCACAATGTTTAGGCAACATTTTAGGGCCTTAAAGTTGGCTTTACGGGCCTTAGAAGTGTCGGAAATGGCCTTAAACACGTGCAGGGACTGAAACTGTCATTTTTCAAACATATTTGCGGATCAGAAGGGTCAGGCGGCCCGCTTTGTGTTTGCCTGATCCTGAAGCGGGCCGCTTCCCACTATCAGAACAGATTCAATGCATTTAACATCAGTTGCAGCTGTTTGATTCACATCCACACCTTCCCAATAGCCTAGTCAGCTGATAAGGATCACATTTTGGTCACCATAACTTGCCAACACTTGTACGGATGTGATCGAATCACGTTATTCCATGAAATGATCTTAACGGTTACCCGAATACTATAAATACCCCACCCCCCATTGCTTTAAAACTTACAAGAATTCTGATTTGAGAGCTCTAAGTTGAAACCATTGTTTCATACCTGAGTTCTTGAGTCGGGATTAGCATTCGGGGACCCTGGGTTAGTATTCTTTCGTTCTTTTCCTTATTTTTACTGCTTTTCGAGTCAGAAAGTCAAACTTTGTTTGACTTTCAGCGTTGACCAGTAATGGTCAATGCGAAGTTCGTTTGAACTTCGCAACGTGAGTGTAATCACGTTGGTCATAGTCCCTTGGGACTATGCCCACTGATTACCACGTTGTCTAGGGTCGTAGGGTAGGCGATCTGATAAATCGCCTATACCCTCGAACCCAACCCAGTTTGGTCGATCATTAGGATCCGACCAAATACATTAGGTGACCATAGTAGGTAGGGAATAACCTTCCGAGGTTATACCCTATGGTCACATCGTTTAAGTAGTTGTATGATAGGTAGTTTATATGCCTTAGGTAAATTACCAGAATACCCTTTTCATGTATAATTGGTAATTAAGCATATGTAACCTAAACTTTTGTCACATAACTGATTATGTAACATGTTTAGGCATATAACACTTGTCATAGGGCTGGTTAGGCGTTCCGAACGCGTTTCACGCGCACGACGCGTTAAAGTAGCATAAGCTTCCTAAACGGGTCGTAATGGGTCGTAGACACTTAGGTTAAGTTTCATTTAGTATGTAGGCTTTGTTAAACCATATCATATGAGTTCCTACACTCATTTGGTTTACAAACCCTAATGCTACCCAATCTTCCGATTTAGGTCCGGTTAATTAACATAGTTACCTATATTAGGTGCCGTTTGATTTCCGTGATCTCTAGCATTGTTTGGTTGTTACTCAAGGACTACTGAGCATTCTCAAGTGAGTACATAGACCCCTCTTTTACTGTTTTCCAAACTGTTTTGGGGTGGAACACATGTGCCTACTTGTTACTTTCCTGCTTTTCTGTTTTCACATCATATACCGACTATGTTTGTTAGTACATTATAGTACATGATTTCATTACTTTTCTGCTATGTATGTTGACTGATAACATGCTAAGCACATTGATTTACATGACTTTTCTGCTATGTATGTTGACTGATAACATGCTAAGCACATTGATTTACATGACTTTTCTGCTTTATATGTTAAATTAGCATACTTAGTACATCATTTTACATTGCATCTCTGTTGCATATGTTCCAGTAACATATGGACACATTGTTTTACAACTCTACCTTGTATGTTTACTCTAGCATACTAGGTACATTATCTTCATCTCATGCTTACATTTTGGTATGACATTTGGTTTGTTTAACGGGTCTATATAACATTCATTAACATTTGCTACGCCGCTCGGGAGTAAGTAGTGGTACCATAGGACTTGACAAATCCCATTCCTGACATCCCGGGTTTGTTTGGATGTAAGGAATGACTGAATCCGAATACAATTCTTTTGATAACCTTGACTGAAAGGGTTATCCGACTGTCTCAAGGCTTGAATGTTTGCGTTTAACATACTGCATAAGTGTTTGTATCAGTAAAGCATGCATTATTCTACAAAACATAACTTTGATTTAAACCAAGTTTTACTTCAATACTTTGTTTTGTTCATTTTTATTTATGGTTTAAGTAGTCTAAATTTTTACTTACCATACATATCATTTTGTTTACATATCTCATGATTTACATTGATCATGCATTTACACAAAACATAACGTTGATTTAAACCGAGTTTTACTTCGACACTATGTTCTTGTGCATATGGTTTAGTTGATACCTTTCACTAGCCATACATATCATTTTGGTTATACATTACTTGACTACTTTTGGACTATCAACATTTGACATGGTTTATACAAGGACTTTTGACTATTGGTTTAAACATAGACATCTTACATTGTTTGGTTTGGTTTGATTAAGTGATTAAGTAACGATGCATGTGTAATATAATACAAGCATGGTGGATACGCCGCTGGTACTTCCTATATATAAGTGTTTGTATGGTATTACATATCGTAGCGTTATTTGAATCATTTCAGTTTGATACATATAACATTTTAATACAAATAACATACTTTTCACAATTCATTGTTTTACAAACAACTTATCTTATACAAACTCATTTTTCATGGTTATTCATTTAACCATACATTATTTATACATATCATCTGATCTTATCGATTTTCAAATGATTTACAAAACAAAGCAAATAACAAGGTTCATGACTAAACATTTTCTCAAACATAAGTCATGAAACCTATTTTCACAAAACCTATGTATCTCACCGGCATTTTTATGCTGACGTACCATATTTTCACATGTGTTTTTCAGGAGCTGTTGCATAAGATGATCAAGATACACTTAGGCGGACATGGGCCTTAGTGACAATAAAAGATGCAGACTAGTTAATTATGTTGTATTTCCATGTTTGTTTAGACATTGTAACACTTCTAATGAATAAAACGAAATTTTAATTGCCATGGATTTGAAACATTAATTCTGTTGCAACACGCCCCGATGTTTCCGCCGCGATTTGTTGTTTTACGCGGTCGGGGTGTGACAGAAAAGATGGTATCAGAGCCAATGGTTATAGGGAATTAGGTTATTAGTAATGCTTTGACCTAGTCTATAACCTTCTTAGGACCCTAACGCGAGTTTACTTGCGTTTAGTCATAAAACAATACCGTCACCTATCCTTAGGCGACGACCACAACAAGAACATAAATTTCAAAACCGCTTTGAAAACTAATCATCTGTTCTAGGATGATTGATTACTAGGTTTTGAACCCTCTATTGTAAGGTTTTGAACTCTCTGTTATATGGTTTTGAACCCCTTTGAATTTTCAAAATTTCGTCAAGGTTTTGGGTTTTAAATAATGTGAACACGTGCAAACTGGAAGGGTGAATGCCTGTATTCTGGGTTTTCTGTCTAGGCAAGCACTTCGTATACATCTCATCAGACGCGAGACCAGTTGTGCTTACCTGGGAATTCTTGGGATGAGTGTTCACTTATAGGCGAGCATGTCTTCAGTGATACATTAATAAGACCTGTTTACCTTGATTAGTCACCGTCTCATTTGTTTGCCTTAGGTAACAAACAAATGATCGAAATTTTCATTCGTTACCATTCTGTATTGGTTATCCAATAAACCTTTCACCTGTTTCTCCCTATGCCTTTCTTTTTCTTCAAGAATGTCTCTTCATCACGATGACGCCCAGATATCTGAGCAAGCAGCCAAATTCGCTCAGCGAATAGGCGAAGTAGTCCTGAAGACTGTTGAATTAGCTACTGCCATGTATCATCTCCAGGATGAAGCCACTCAAGAGTCACCAAGACAGGCAAGACCTAGTCAGGCGACAACACCAGCAGCCAATAAACCAATCACGGAATCAAAGACCATGGATGAACGATCCCCTAAGAAGTCAAAGAAGCGAAAGGCTTCTCAGAACTTCGCCATGGTCGCTCACAATGGTAAAGCCGTCCCCAACCAACTAGCTCAACCCCCTGCTAAGTGTGTATGACTTTTCCTATGATACCTACATCAAGGAACTATGTTCCTTACAAACTACTCTTGTGTTTCTCTCTTTCAAATGATCGCTCATGATTTCCTCGAAAATTTTAAGTACTCGTTTCACTCTAAGAAACAAAGTACAGAAAATTAAGTGACATTATGAGTAATCGTGCTTTTCGCACATCTGTGCCTTTGAATCCTTGGTTAGATAACTAAGGGTATTTTCAAATCTCATACCCATTACGTTTTGATTTTTCAACATACACAGTACAAGTATTTCAAAACAATCTTCATGATCTCAAAACATTTCATATAGTTTGAAAACAATTTTTCTAGATACATTGTCTATGTTATTTCAAAAACATTGGCCATGTTATCAAAACCAACCTTTCTAATTTCAAAATATTTCATATAGTCTGAAGACAATATTAACACAGTACATTTTCTCATCAAGTGCATGATTTCGAAAAGCATCATTCATATTTTTCAAAAAAAAAAAACCTTATACATAATTTCAAAATTCATCTCTCATGATTTTAAAACATTTTTGTAAATATACTTACCTAGTACACCTACTTTATGATTTCAAAATATTATATAAGGTTTCAAAAACATTTTTCCCATGCACAGTTTTCAAAAATATCTTCCTCGTACATTTACTTAACCTTCAAATTCTGCTTCATATGTCGCCTTGACATATCTAGCATCTCAACTTCATAAGCGTTTTTTTTTACATCATGTTTTGATCTAAGCACGTCCAGTGCAATGTTTCAAAACATCTTCAACTTCTAAAATCCATATGGGATCTTTTTATCTTCACATTTAGATCCTTGTGGATGATCATCATTCAAATCAGAGTCCTTAATTGGATTCCTTATGTACCTTAATTCGAATATTTCGGTTCTTTATAATCGAAATCGAATTTTCTCTTCAATAATCTTTCTATCTTTATAGTTAGATTCTTGATAACATTTAAAGTACCAAATGAAATCCGTTGAATGGATTCCTAGTGTGCTTTAAATGCATGTACGCAAGTAACAAGACAAATTAACAAACAATCTTTGTGGTTATATGACTATGTGTTTATGCATCTTGAGTTTTCATTTAAGTATTTTTGTGTTTTTATACTCTGGATAATTCGTTATCCAAATCCTCGCAGGATCTTGCATATCTTCATATGAGAGATTCGTAGCAGGATATTCAAAGGTACTACCTTAAATCCTTAATGGGCTTCTATGTAATAGTTAAGACCCTTGGATTATATAGTACCACTCCAGACCCTTTTTAGGGGTCTAGTCTAAAGGATTGATTCACAATTTGGTTAAAGAATGACATCTAGTGATGTAGCTGGACAGACTCCTTGATAGTCTATTTAGATCATTTATTGATTTAGTCTACGGGACTCTATGGCGGTCTAGTCACACTCATCACAGGAGTGTTCATTTGGTTTTCCCCTGCACATTATAAAATGGACTGAGTGAACTATGCAAGGAATTGTCTGATTATGGACGCGTACATAATTATGAAATTTAGTGCACAGAAACCCAGTAAGGATTTATTATGTGTAAGAGCCGATAGTGACAATAATAACAAAATGAGGACGATGTAATAGAGGTACGGTGGACGCACCAATGACGCTTCATATACTTGTATATAAGTATCCCTCTTACATTGCAATCATGATGTTATCAAAGGTTACTAGAAGTTCAGAACCCTAACCAATGTTGTTTGATCTTTTCAACTTCATATTTTCAAACTCTCACAAGTTTCCTCTAAATAAATTTCGGGACGAAATTTCCTAAAGTAGGGGAGACTGTAACACCTGTGCCTTCACGGCCATCAAACAAATACCAAACCAATGAAATATTATATTTCATACTTGGGATTTGTAAAAATATGTGTATCATTTGCACATATCAATTCTCGTTCAATTTCAAACTCTAAATCGCTTTCTGGAAGGTTATACGCGCACCGATGCGTAAATATAACCATTTTAATGCAACAAACACTCCGGAATAGTGACATAGGCTTAACATACCTTAAATAACCTTTACATAACTTAGAAATAAGTTTTGAAGGCTTTGGTATGGCAAAAATCAAGTTAAATCGCTTACAGGGACTAAAGTTGACAAACTGCGAAAGTATGCCAATTTGAACTGTAACAGACCTTCCAGAACATGACCATAAGTTAAACATACCATAAATATCCTTCACATAGCTTAGAAATAGGCTTTGAGGTGTTCGGTATGCTAAAATAAACTTTTGTGTCATTCAGGGACTAAAAGTGTCAAAAAGTGCACAAGTTTGCATTTTCGCGCATAACTTACGTTCTGAATACATCTGGACATCCAAAAATTTATGTAAGCATGACTACATTATATTTTAGTGTTCGCCTTAAGAAAAATCCATTCGTTACGTCATTTGGATCGTTTCTCGCGCATTATGCGCATTCCGTCGTAAATAAGCGAACATCGCGTTCGTACGACCAAACGAACCATCACACGGCATATTTTTGAACATGTTTCATGTCCACAATGTTTAGGAAACATTTTAGGGCCTTAAAGTTGGCTTTACGGGCCTTAGAAGTGTCGGAAATGGCCTTAAACACGTGCAGGGACTGAAACTGTCATTTTTCAAACATATTTGCGGATCAGAAGGGTCAGGCGGCCCGCTTTGTGTTTGCCTGATCCTGAAGCGGGCCGCTTCCCACTATCAGAACAGATTCAATGCATTTAACATCAATTGCAGCTGTTTAATTCACATCCACACCTTCCCAATAGCCTAGTCAGCTGATAAGGATCACATTTTGGTCACCATAACTTGCCAACACTTGTACGGATGTGATCGAATCACGTTATTCCATGAAATGATCTTAACGGTTACCCGAATACTATAAATACCCCACCCCCCATTGCTTTAAAACTTACAAGAATTCTGATTTGAGAGCTCTAAGTTGAAACCATTGTTTCATACCTGAGTTCTTGAGTCGGGATTAGCATTCGGGGACCCTGGGTTAGTATTCTTTCGTTCTTTTCCTTATTTTTACTGCTTTTCGAGTCAGAAAGTCAAACTTTGTTTGACTTTCAGCGTTGACCAGTAATGGTCAATGCGAAGTTCGTTTGAACTTCGCAACGTGAGTGTAATCACGTTGGTCATAGTCCCTTGGGACTATGCCCACTGATTACCACGTTGTCTAGGGTCGTAGGGTAGGCGATCTGATAAATCGCCTATACCCTCGAACCCGACCCAGTTTGGTCGATCATTAGGATCCGACCAAATACATTAGGTGACCATAGTAGGTAGGGAATAACCTTCCGAGGTTATACCCTATGGTCACATCGTTTAAGTAGTTGTATGATAGGTAGTTTATATGCCTTAGGTAAATTACCAGAATACCCTTTTCATGTATAATTGGTAATTAAGCATATGTAACCTAAACTTTTGTCACATAACTGATTATGTAACATGTTTAGGCATATAACACTTGTCATAGGGCTGGTTAGGCGTTCCGAACGCGTTTCACGCGCACGACGCGTTAAAGTAGCATAAGCTTCCTAAACGGGTCGTAATGGGTCGTAGACACTTAGGTTAAGTTTCATTTAGTATGTAGGCTTTGTTAAACCATATCATATGAGTTCCTACACTCATTTGGTTTACAAACCCTAATGCTACCCAATCTTCCGATTTAGGTCCGGTTAATTAACATAGTTACCTATATTAGGTGCCGTTTGATTTCCGTGATCTCTAGCATTGTTTGGTTGTTACTCAAGGACTACTGAGCATTCTCAAGTGAGTACATAGACCCCTCTTTTACTGTTTTCCAAACTGTTTTGGGGTGGAACACATGTGCCTACTTGTTACTTTCCTGCTTTTCTGTTTTCACATCATATACCGACTATGTTTGTTAGTACATTATAGTACATGATTTCATTACTTTTCTGCTATGTATGTTGACTGATAACATGCTAAGCACATTGATTTACATGACTTTTCTGCTATGTATGTTGACTGATAACATGCTAAGCACATTGATTTACATGACTTTTCTGCTTTATATGTTAAATTAGCATACTTAGTACATCATTTTACATTGCATCTCTGTTGCATATGTTCCAGTAACATATGGACACATTGTTTTACAACTCTACCTTGTATGTTTACTCTAGCATACTAGGTACATTATCTTCATCTCATGCTTACATTTTGGTATGACATTTGGTTTGTTTAACGGGTCTATATAACATTCATTAACATTTGCTACGCCGCTCGGGAGTAAGTAGTGGTACCATAGGACTTGACAAATCCCATTCCTGACATCCCGGGTTTGTTTGGATGTAAGGAATGACTGAATCCGAATACAATTCTTTTGATAACCTTGACTGAAAGGGTTATCCGACTGTCTCAAGGCTTGAATGTTTGCGTTTAACATACTGCATAAGTGTTTGTATCAGTAAAGCATGCATTATTCTACAAAACATAACTTTGATTTAAACCAAGTTTTACTTCAATACTTTGTTTTGTTCATTTTTATTTATGGTTTAAGTAGTCTAAATTTTTACTTACCATACATATCATTTTGTTTACATATCTCATGATTTACATTGATCATGCATTTACACAAAACATAACGTTGATTTAAACCGAGTTTTACTTCGACACTATGTTCTTGTGCATATGGTTTAGTTGATACCTTTCACTAGCCATACATATCATTTTGGTTATACATTACTTGACTACTTTTGGACTATCAACATTTGACATGGTTTATACAAGGACTTTTGACTATTGGTTTAAACATAGACATCTTACATTGTTTGGTTTGGTTTGATTAAGTGATTAAGTAACGATGCATGTGTAATATAATACAAGCATGGTGGATACGCCGCTGGTACTTCCTATATATAAGTGTTTGTATGGTATTACATATCGTAGCGTTATTTGAATCATTTCAGTTTGATACATATAACATTTTAATACAAATAACATACTTTTCACAATTCATTGTTTTACAAACAACTTATCTTATACAAACTCATTTTTCATGGTTATTCATTTAACCATACATTATTTATACATATCATCTGATCTTATCGATTTTCAAATGATTTACAAAACAAAGCAAATAACAAGGTTCATGACTAAACATTTTCTCAAACATAAGTCATGAAACCTATTTTCACAAAACCTATGTATCTCACCGGCATTTTTATGCTGACGTACCATATTTTCACATGTGTTTTTCAGGAGCTGTTGCATAAGATGATCAAGATACACTTAGGCGGACATGGGCCTTAGTGACAATAAAAGATGCAGACTAGTTAATTATGTTGTATTTCCATGTTTGTTTAGACATTGTAACACTTCTAATGAATAAAACGAAATTTTAATTGCCATGGATTTGAAACATTAATTCTGTTGCAACACGCCCCGATGTTTCCGCCGCGATTTGTTGTTTTACGCGGTCGGGGTGTGACAAGAAGGAGAACAGCTGACCAGTGAAGAGGTAAAAGAAAAAGAAGTTGAGTACTTCAAAGAATCCATCATGAAAATGGGTCTAAAAGAAGAGAGCTCAGAAAAACTTCAAAACCTTTTAAAAGGGATGTTAACCAAACCTGCATCATCAGACACTTCAACAGACATGACAGACATTGAAAGGCAGGAGCTGATTGAAAGAGAAACTGCAGAAGATATAGCTGCAGCAAATGATGTCATAGAAATGGCTTTCAAAAGAATGTCTGAAAGTCTGCAAGTTTTCTCAAGGCCAATATCTCAAAGCTCATCTTCAAATAAATCTCTCCCAAGAAATCCATTGGGTTTAAAAGTACTAAAGTGGCTCTCTGATCAAAAGACCCACGTATTGACTCTGGTCAGATCCAATGGAGAGGTGAAGTATATATCAAGGAAAGAAGCACTAGGCCTTAGTGTTCAAGATTTGCAGGATCTCCTTGAACTTACACTGTGCAGGGATGAAGATGATATAAGTTCCAGAGACTTTGAAGAAGAATTTAAAAGAAAAGCAAGGGAACTTTTGATGAGTAATAAAGATCCAGAATAATGACAGGTTTTGGCATTATCTGTTCCAGGGGGAGATTGTTGGGATTGAACCCTACCAGAGGAACAGATAATGTAAAGCCAAAACCAGGTCACAATAGTGGATTCACAATAAGCTGGCGTTTACATTAAGCTTTCCCATTGAAAGTGATTTATAACAACTGATGGTCTTTATCCGCTGTTCAGATACAACTACTGCTGCCCTTTCAACTGCTGGTCAAAACCCTGAAGTATCCAACACTGCTGGTCCTATCTACTGATGTTAAAGCACTGCCAAGTCAAGGACTGATCAACCTTGAGTAAAGTACTGACATAAAGGGAGAGCATCTGTTTAGTGAATTATTTGTTTTATGTATAGTCAGTGGTTAGGTTAGCAGTGTTTGTGTAAGGACAGTAGATACAGGTTGTTAGGCTGTTAGACGTCGCTTTCATGGTGACGTCAGCTGAGATACCTCAGTGGTTTGGTTTGCCTATAAATGTAACAGTACCCTGTACTGTTACATTTGATTGGCTGAGCGGATTCTTCTCCTCATGTCTAATCCTTTCATCTTGTGTGCAACCAACCTTGGGGCATCAGGCTGAGGGGGAGATTAGTTTGTAAGCATGTCTGTAATCTTTTGCTTTGATTTGTAATCATTGGACTCTGTGAGAAGCTAATGCTATCAAACTATTTTCTCCATTGATTGTGTTTACAAAGTTTGTATCTATTTCTGCTGCACTTTACAAGTTTTCATATTCACTAATTGTTCAAAACATACAAACAAACATAATCGTGAAAGCCTCAGATCCTAACAGAAGAGGACATTCCTAAAACTGCTTTCAGAACAAGGTATGGTCATTATGAATTTACCGTCATGCCATTTGGTTTAACCAATGCCCTAGCCGCATTTATGGACATGATGAACATGATATGTAAACCATACCATGATAAATTCATAATTGTCTTTATAGATGATACTCTAATTTACTCTAAGAGTAAAGAGGAATATGCAGCGCATCTGCATACGCTTCTAACATTGTTGAGAAAAGAGAAGCTTTATGCTAAATTCTCAAAATGTGAATTTTGGTTACAAGAAGTGCAATTCCTTGGACATATGGTTAATCATGAAGGAATTCATGTGGATCTCACAAAGATCGAGGCAATTACTAAGTGGAAAGTCCCTGAATCGCCAACAGAAGTAAGAAGTTTTCTTGGACTGACAGGATATTATTGACGATTTATCCAAGACTTCTCTAGAATAGCCATGCCATTAACCAAACGGATCTGCAAATCAGTTAAACTTGAATGGGGTCCAAAACAGGAAGAAGCTTTTAAGATTCTTAAGCAAAGGTTAACCAACGCACCCATCCTCGCATTACCAAAACGAACTGAAGATTTTATAGTCTATTGTGATGCGTCTAAGTTAGGATATGGATGTGTGTTGATGCAACGTCAAAAGGTTATAGCTTATGCCTCTAGACAACTTAAGAAACATGAAGAGAATTATACAACCCATGATCTAGAATTAGGAGCCATAGTTTTTGCTCTTAAGATTTGGAGACACTATTTATTTGGAAATAAATTCGTTGTCTTCACTGATCATAAGAGTTTAAGGTATATTTTTGGGCTAAAAGAATTAAATATGAGACAAAGACGCTGGATGGAAGTTCTTAGTGATTATGATTGTGATATCCAGTATCATGCTGGGAAAGCTAATGTAGTAGCTGATGCTTTAAGTCGAAAGTATCATGAAAAGCTGAAACGAGTACGTTCTCTTAGATTAAATCTACAAGTAGATTTAAATGATCAAATTAGAAAGGTACAGGAAACAACAATCAAGGACGATGCTGAAGTTTAAAAGGAATGATTAAGGAATTAGAACAAGGAACAGATGGAATTTGGAAGTTTCATAAGAAAAGGATGTAGATACCTGAACAAGGAAACCTACGCCACAGAATTCTAGAAGAAGCTCATAAGCCTAAGTATACTATACATCCCTGAAGTGATAAGATGTATCAAGATCTAAGAAATAATTTCTGGTGGATAGGAATGAAAAAGGATATAGCAAACTACGTTGCTAAATGTCTAAACTGTTTACAAGTTAAAGCTGAACATCAAAAACCCTCAGGATTATTGCAACAATTAGAGATGCCAATATGGAAACGAGAATTGATAACAATGGACTTTGTTACCAAATTACCCAAGACAAGAAAAGGAAATGATACAATCTGGGTGATTGTTGACAAATTAACCAAATCTGTTCATTTCTTACCAATGAAGGAAACTTTCAGTATGGAACAGTTAGCCAAGCTATATGTAAATGAAATAGTTTCATTACATGGAATTCCTTTATCTATTGTATCTGATAGAGATAGCCGTTTTACTTCTCATTTTTGGACAAGTTTCCAAAAATCAATGGGAACCAGGTTAAATATAAGCACAGTTTATCATCCTCAAAAGGACAGACAAAGCAAAAGGATAATACAAACAATGGAAGATATGGTTAGAGCCTATGTAATTGATTTCGGAGGAAATTTGGATGACCATTTATCATTAATAGAATTTTCCTACAATAACAACTATCATACTAGCATTAATACTACACCATTTGAAGCACTTTATGGACGAAAGTGCAGTTGGGCAGAAGTTGGAGAAAAGCAATTATCTGGACCAGAGATAGTGCAAGAAACAACATATAAGATAATTCAAGTCAAGGAAAGACTAAAAGCAGCACGAGATCGTCAAAATAGTTATGCAGATAATAGACGAAAACCTCTAGAATTTCAAGTAGGAGATAAAGTATTATTAAAAGTTTCTCTATGGAAAGGATTAGTCAGATTCGTTAAAAGAGGAAAGCTAAGCCCCGGGTATGTTGGACCTTTTGAGATTATCAGAAGAATAGGACCTGTAGCTTATCAGCTACAACTGCCAGAGGAAATGGCAGGAATACATGATGTGTTTCATGTATGTAATCTCAAAAAAGTGTTTAGCAGACGAATCATTAGTAATACTCCTTAAGGACATAGAAGTAAATGAGAAACTTAAGTTTATCGAGAAACCCGTTCAGATTGAAGATAGAAAGATCAAGAATCTCAAACACAAGAGACTAGTTCTGGTCAAAGTAAAATGGGATTCCAAGAGAGGACCATAATACACTTGGGAACTCAAGTCAGAGATGCAAAGGAAATACCCACACCTATTCTAGTTGACCTCGAGGACGATATCTAAAACAAGGTGGGGAGGATATAACAACCCTCCTAGAATCCTTAACGTGACACTAAATGTCCCTAAATATACCCCGTATGCGAGAAACGAGCCCGAAATACCCTTATACTTATAAAAATCAAATAAAAACAAATATATAGGGTTGTCACAGGCCGCGACATAGACACCCTTGATCTCTCACGGGGCGCGAGCTCTGGTTTCTTGCCGGACACCCATGTTGCCATGTGTCAACACGTGGCAGGGCTAGATACGCTTACTGGCCAAGCCTACGGCCTAACCTATCTTCGTCACGGGCCGCGAAGGCCAACGTTGATTTTGTCACGGGCCGTGAGCCACCATACGGAAAGGCTATAAATAGGATCGATCGAGTTCATTTGAATTCGTTCAAAATTTCTAAATCTCTCTCAACTTCTGTAGGCAATAATTATACCCAGGCATAATACCCACTATAAAGCGAATCTCTATCTCGTTCTAAGTAATATAACCCTACTATTACCCTACACGATCGATTTGGGGCTCCATAACGCATGTCAAGGCGCTGCATGACTCAGTCGTTGGAGTTCTATCTCGTGTTACACCCGATTGATCTAGGATTCCGTAATGCATGTCAAGGCTCTGCCTGACTCAGTCTTTGGAATTCTATCTCGAGTTGTACGGTTAATGTGATTTGGGTTATTTTACTAACACGTGTGCATTGTTTAATTTTTATAGATATTAACCAAGAGATTCCCAGAAGCTTTAGTTTTTTTAAATATATTCTTGTGAGTCAAAATGTTTTACCAAAACCTCAAATGTTTTAAAATATAATTAACAGTGATTGAGTCTATGTATTCTACAATTACTGCCGGTATGTTGGGGTTTTGTATACAAAATGTGAAAGACGTTACCATTGGACAAAGATTTAGCCAATGAGTAATATGACCCACAAGTCAGGTGTTGACAGTACTGAATGAGTAACTGTGTAGATATAAACATTGTAATCGCTCTCAATACTGTGAAATTATAAAAGCTGTTTTGATTAAACTGGGATGCACTCGCCAGTATTTCTTGCTGATAAAATCTTTTTAAGACGCGTGTCAGGTAACAAAATGTGAAAGACAATAGAAGCCAGCTGGAGAGTACTGAAGGCTTGGAAAAGTGGCTATAAAAGTTACCTAAATAAAAAAGGAGTTTTTATTTTCAATAATTAGGGTTTATCCCTACAAATGTATTGTCAAATGAACTTGGGTTTTATCCCAATGAATTGTTATAAAAAGTTTGGTGTTTAAACTCTGAAAAAAATATTTCCTAACTACGGTCCTGATGTATTCCGCTGCTAAATTAATAAACACCGATACCACTGATATGGATCTCGCGACACCCGCTCCCGGGATAGGGGCTGGGGGTTGCGACATAACTAGATTGACGAATCAATCTCTTTAACTAGACTACCAAAGGGTCTCTTTAACTATATCAACGCATGATATCTTTAACTAGATCAACACATGATCTCTTTAACTAGATTGACGAATCAATCTCTTTAACTAGACCACCAAAGGGTCTCTTTAACTATGGAATAGTACTTTAAAATCCAAGTGTCTTAACTATTACATAGAAGCCCATTAAGGATTTAAGATAGTACCTTTGGATATCCTTCTAAGAATCTAACATATGAAAATATGGAAGATTCTATAAGGATTTGGATATTGAGCATTTGAATCACACATAAACACATAATCACATAATTGTTAACTTGGTCATCGACTTGTTATCAACTTGCTGTCAATTTGTACATACGTATTTAAAGTACACCAGGAATCCAATCAAGGAGTTCAATTAGTACTTTAAACATCCTCAAGAATCTAACTATGAAGATAGGAAGATCTTATAAGGATTTGGTTTTGTCAATCATAACATGTGTATTAAAGCACACAAAGAATCCAATTAAGGACTTTGATTTTGCACTTTAAACATCCACAAGGATCTAACTATGAAGATAGGAAGATCCTATAAGGATTTGAGATTTGTGTAGTGAAAATGTTTCGAAACCTTGTACTAGGTATGCTAGGTCAACATACGAAGTGAAGTGTTCATGAAATCAAGGTGCTAGATATGCTAAGTCAACATATGAAGCAAAAAGGATCCTTGAAATCAATGTGCTAGGCATACTAAGTCAACATACGAAGCAAAATGTCCTTGAAAATCGTGTACTACGTATGCTAAGTCAACATACGAGCAGAATGTCCTTGAAAATCATGTACTACGTATGCTAGGTCAACATACGAGCAGAATGTCCTTGAAAATCATGTACTACGTATGCTAAGTCAACATACGAGCAGAATGTTCTTGAAAATTGTGTACTACGTATGCTAAGTCCACATACGAGCAGAATGTCTTTGAAAACTATGCATGGGTTCTTTGAAAATATGTTTAATGTTTTGAAATCATATATGATATTTTGAAATCATGCACTAGGTATATTAGGTAAATATGTCATGCTAACATGTTTTGAAACCGTGTGAAATGCCTTTAAAATCATGTATGAGGTTTTTGAAAACATGAATAATGTTTTTGAAATTATGCACTTGGTATATTAGGTAAATATGCTATGTCAAAATGTTTTTAAACCATATGAAATGTTTTTGAAATCATGTAAGATGTCTTTGAAATCATATACTATATATAATGTCATGAAAACCAGAATGTAATGATATGTACATAGACATATCGCATAAGACCAATTAAGGACTTATGAAAAGTACCCTTAGATATCCAAGCAAGGATTTAAAGTGGTACTTCGAGTATTCGTTTGAGTGTTTTGATTTGTACCTTGTACTTTGTTTCTTAAAAGAAACGAGTACCTAGGATTTTTTTTTGTGGAGATCGCGAGCGATAACAAAAATGGAAGCAAATACAAGAGTAGTTTAATTTGCAAGGAATATGGTTCCTTGGTGTCGATATCGTAGGGGTATGTCATACATACACGTAACCACATTTGTTTTCGTAAATAAAATGGAAACGACCAAATTTATTTATAGAACAACCATAGTGTTTCAAGATCCTTGGAAAGTAAACAGAAAACCTAAAAGTTTAAGTGTTTATTCAGAAATTAGCACAAGCCTTGATATTGCCAGTGTTAATCTTGTGCCCATTCGTTGAGTCGTCATCTGCCAGCCAAGTCAATTGAAGTGGTTAGGATAACCACAATTGAAGCAGGTTCCTTGTGGGTAGTTAGGACAAACATGTATCGCATGAGGAGTTGCGATAGGTTGAACAGGAACTGCCATAGCTTGGTTAGGCATAGTGGAAAAATGACAGACATTTGTTGTGTGACCAAAACATCCACAGTTTGAACATTCTCGGCATTGGACACTGGCATAGTGATGATGGTTACATTGATTGCACAGATGAGCTTTTCCTCTGTATGGCTTCTTAGCTGGTGGTGATGCCACCTAGCTAGGTTCCACTTGGTTAAGCGGAGTTGGAGCAATCATTGTAAGGTTCTTTGAAGCTTTACGCTTCCTTGATTTTCTTGAACGCTTAGCTTTTGTCTTCTTTGATGCCTCGTGAGTAGTCACATCATTAAGATTAGATATGGTGACAGCTAACTCAATGGTTCTAACGACTAATACGCCTATTTGTTGAGCGGTTTTGATAGCCAAATCCACTATTTTAGCGTTGTCACGTAGAGGAGGGATCTTAAAAGAGCGGCGAAAATCATGAAAGAAAACAAGTGCGATGATATTGGATAATCGAAATTTATTGTTAAAAATATAGATGAAGCATAAGGATTGTGATCATTTGTTCGTTACCTAAAACAAACAAACGACACAGTGACTAATCAAAGTAAATGTCTCTTTATAATGTATTGCGAAGGCATGCTTTAGCCTACAGGTGGACACTCACCCCAAGAATTCCCAGGTAAGAGTGACTGGTCCGGTGATGCGGATTTGTATGAACACTCCAGCCTTAGACAGAAAACTCAGAGTACAGGCACCCACCCTTCCGAATTGTACATGTTCACATTATTAAAGCCCAAACTTTGACGAGATTTTGAAAACACCAAAGGCTCAAAAAGCCTAAAACAAACCATATAAGGATAGATGATTTCTTGTGAAGTTTTGGAAAAAAAATTGACTCTAGAGAATGAATTGTGTTTTGTTTTTGTTAATCACCTAAGGATAGGTGATAGTATTGTATTAAGAATCTAAATGCAAGAAAACTCGCGTTAGGGTCCTAGGAAGCTTATAGACTAGGTCAAGAGCATTACGAATAACCTAATTCCCTATAACCATGGCTCTGATACCAACTTTTCTGAAACACCCCGACCGCGTAATACAACAAACCGCGGCGGAAACGTCGGGGAGTCATGTCACAGAATCATTGTTTCACAACACATGGTATTTGAAGTTTTGTTTTATTTTGTTAATAGACTTGTTGTTTTGATACAAACCAAATAAATAAAAACAATTGTCTTTCAAGTTTTAAGGTCACTAAGGCTCGCGTCCATCCTATGTGTAGCAAGCAATCAACAATCGTCACATAATAGAACCTGAATCATATGTGAAAAACAGTCAGCATAAAAATGCCGGCGAGTACATAGGTTTTGTATGTCAAATTCATGGCTTTGAATTCATATTACAATACCTCGTCCAACCTCGAGAGTCGGTGAGTGTAATCCTTGAAATCAAAAAGTGTTTGATATTGCAATATATTTTATCAACTTTACAAGTTGATATAAGTAAAACAATACCTTTGTAGCCATGAATCTTGACTGAAAACATTTGTCTTTGTAAAACCAAGTAGTAAATCATCTTGAAAGTAAACATCGTATGGTTTATATCTTTAAGTAAACATCGTTATGTGACATTGTTTGAAAACATTCGTCCAAGTGATCTAGATAACGCTACGACATGTAATGTGATAAAAGAACTTATATATAGGAAGTACCAGAGGCATATCCACCATGCTTTTATCACATTACATCCATCTCGTTATCTAGTCACTTACCATAAATCAATCATCCAAATCGTCCGTGTTATCAATCGTTTGTGTTATAAAAACCAATCGTCCAAATCGTCCATGTTATAAACCATCGTTCAATCAACCGTGTTTTAATTGTGAAATAAAACTTTTGGTCGTTCTTTAATGAATACATTCAAACCTGTGTGCCTTGACTATACCACCCATGGGGTATCTTTAATAGACCCTGAAAGGCCTCTTTAACATTGACTAAAAAATCAACACATGATTTGTTAAAATAACAGATTCTGTTGTTACCCCAAACTACCTACCAAATCCAGTGGATAGCCCGATAACGGGATTTGTCAGATCCTATGGTACCATAACATACTACTGGTCGGCTTGATCAAAGCTAATGAATGTCATTCGTCTTTCGACTAATGCACCAACAAGTTCGTTCACATTATTGAAATCGTCGTGTTTATATAAACCATAGTCTTTGTTTTGAAAACTTGAAAAGCATTTAGCACATATGAGTCACCCCAAAACAATTGAAAGCATAAAAGAGGGGAGCTATGTACGCACTTGGGATTTCAAAGTATCCTTGAATCAAGTGAAATATCAAATCTTCGTACGTGGCCTAATGTGTCCTAACATCGGTAACTATGTTAAAGAACGATACATAATCGGAGGAATCGGATAGAATGAGGTCTTGTAAACCAAATGAGTGTTGGTTTAAAAAAGTCTACATTCTGATTTGGAATGAATCCTAAGTGCTTTTGACCCGTTATGGCTAGTTAAGGTAGTTTACGCTACTTTAACATGTCATTTGCGCAAATGCGCGTTCGGATGGTCAAACTAGTCCTATGATAAGTCTTATATGTCTAAACATGTTTAATAATGTTGCAATATCAGTTTAAGTGTCAAAATTTAGGTTACATATTCTTAAATTGAATTTATGCGCAAAAAGGGCATTTTGGTCATTTCCTAAAGGCATATAAACTACCTATCATACAACTATCCAAATGAAGTGACCATAAGGTATAACCTCTGGAGGTTATTCCTATAAAAGTTTGGTCACAATATGTGTTTGGTCGGATCCTAAAGATCGACCAAACAGGTCGGGTTCGAAAGTCTAAGCGGTTGTCAAGACCGCTTGATTTACGACCCTAAATAAGCACTAAACTAGAAGTGACAAGTTAAACATGTTAAAACATGTTTAACTAAGTAAGAAAACTAATTTGGTATCAAAACAAAGTGTTTTGATACCCGAAAATAGTTCCATCGCAAAATGCACATAATCATGCATTTTGACCGAAACTTTGACTCGTCACTTCGACTAGTCAATGTGGTAATCAGTAGGTACAATCGCAAGGGATTATAACCATCGTGATTACGATCACGTTGCAAAGTTCAATTGAACTTTGTCTTGACAAATTTATGGTCAAATCCGAAAGTCAAATATTGTTTGACTTTTAGCTTGAAATAGCTAGAAATGAATATACAAGACTAGTTAGAACACTCACTTGTGCTCTAGGATGCAAAGATGACTAGGAAACTCAGTTAGGAAGCCTCCAACAAATGTGGTAGCCTCCAATTAGAGTTTATGAAGAAGGAAGAAGTGAATGAGCAATGGATGAAGCAAAGTAATGGGATATTTATAGTTGTTCAAGGAATTGTAAGATCATTACAAGTGTTTATGTGTTCTCCAAGGATTAATCTCCACCATATATGTGTTTAGACCTGATTAGTAGCCTTGTAGAACACATTACTTGGTCCCCAAACAAGAAAACAAGCAAATAAAACCATGTAATTTAGCTTATTTTGAAGAAAACAGCTTCTGCCCAGCTACATCAGTCACGCCCCATGACTCAGAACCCCTCAGGGGTCGCGCCCCGCGAGCCAGTGCAGATCAGAACTTTCAAATGTTAGCAGAAATGGTCCCAGCAGCTTCTAAACTTGTTTTTCGACGCATTTAACCACCGTTAACCCAAAATTAAGGCTTTATAGGGATGTTAAAGCATAGGGGACTTGAAATATGCTTGGAAATATTGTGGATGTCGGTTCGTTCAGTCGTACGATCGCGTTTTGCGCTTAATTATGACGAAAGTTCGAACGGACGCGAAAACGATCCAAATTACGCAACGAAGGACATTTTTGCATTCCCATCACTAAAATACAATATTTTAATGATTACAAAATTTTTTGGATGTGCGGATATGATCAGAACTCAAAAAATGCAAGAATTTGCATACTTTCACTGATTTGACGCTTTTAGTCCCTGTGATCAAATAAGCATATTTTCACATACCGAACCCTCCAAAACTTATTTCTAAGATATGTTAAGGGTATTTAGGGTATGTTTAGGTTATGACCTTGTTCCGGAGTGTACATTGCTACGAGAACCGGCAGACTTTCATAGTTTGTCGTAAATAGTCCTTGTGTTCGAATAAACTTGTTTTTGACATACCGAACCCTTTAAAACTTATTTCTAAGTTATGTAAAGGATATGTTTAGCTTATGTCACTGTTCTAGAGTGTACGTTGCATTAAACTGATTACGTGTGCATAATAGTTTACGTAAGACTTCCAGAAAAGCTTCTCGAGAGTTCGGAATCGTACAAGGATTAATATGTATAAATGTCATATGTAATATACAAATCCCGAGAATGAAACACAAGATTTCATTGGATTCGTATTTGTATGATGGTCGTAAAAGCACAAATGTCACAATTATTGTTATTATACATTATTGTTGATATTCATGTATTGCACAAGTAGTAGTGTTGTATATTATTGTTAGTGAATGAATGTAAATTTAATCAATTGGTTAGTGGGAAAACTGTTAGGGTATGAGATAAATTAACATATGTTAGAGGCTAAGCACTGTTACAGACTCCTAACATCTGTTAACGCCTAAGAACTGTTAGGATCTGAGTTACATCAGCTGTTGATCATCTGTTAAAGATCTTCTATTGAATGGAAATATATGTTGATCCACAGCGGAACTTAGATTCATCATACATTTGGCTTCATCAACAGAGGGTCTCTTTGGCAGACCTTTGTTTCAACAGTCTTTGTCTTCAATAGACCTTTTGGTTCATCAGCAAAGGTTGTTTGGTTCAACAGACTTTGCTTCAACAGACTTTGTCTTCAACAGACCTTTTGGTTTGAAAAGTTTAGCGAAACAGATGTTGAGTCTATCCCTTTGGTAGGATCATATGTTTAAAAGATTGTTATTTGTAATTAGAGGTTGTATAGTATTTTGTTAATTTTTAATCTTACATCTCTTTCCCTTTAGCAACCAGAAAATGTGATGCAACACAAACCAACTACAAGATACCCATATAGTAATGTTTAGATGCAAAGTTTAAAAAGCTAAATCCACAAAGTTTGTAAAGTATATAACTTTATACACTAACACTACATAACTTCATCCTACGTGCAGTTAGTTTTGGAAGAGGAAATTTGTCCATCAAACATACCAACAAAAACAAAAAATTATTAAACCCTAAAAAGATGTTCAGAGACCATATCAACAAACTTCAAAGTGTACTTTATCTCCTGGCACACTTTTTTCTTCGACCATCTCAAACCTCAGCTTTTTACCCATAGACATTCCCGCTTCATCATGATACGTTGCTAGTTCGAATACATTACTATATGGGTGTTATCATCAGCTTTTCTAGGATCTCTCCTTACAAGCAGTTGTACCCGAAACTTCATATATCCAAATGACAACACAACACTAGAGTACTG
>JARYGA010032464.1:0-16144 GCA_030545235.1 Helianthus tuberosus | reverse complement strand
CTCGTTTGAAAGTGATTGTTGTGAAAAAAATTGTTACCGAATCATGGAAAAAGAATTCTACAACGCATTTGCCACATCCCAGACTACTCCGGCTGACATTGCTAAGAACATGAACTTGGAAAACGAAACGAAACTGGAACTTTGCAAAAACCCCTGAAACTCATGGGAATTGAAGAATATCATGGGTGGAAAAATCGTTTTGAAAATTGGGTTCAGGCAAACCATCTAAGAGCTTGGGAAAGCATTGAAACAAAATATGTTAGACCACAGACCGCTTTGAAGGTTGATAAAATCATCTCAGAATTTACAGACAAAGAGAGAGATAGTTATAAAGAAGAGAAAATGATGATTAGTCTTCTACAACAAGCTGTCAAAGAGGATATATTTGTGTTGCTTCAGCATGATGGCAGTGCTTATTCAATATGGGAGACACTTGAGAAGAAATTTGAAGGAAGTACGGAAATGATCAATAGCAAAAAATCATTATTGCAGAAAGAATTTGAGTTGTTTACAAGTATGCCAGGTGAATCTACAAAGACTCTCATTGAGAGATATTGTCATCTTGTGCGTACCATGTCTCAATTGAAAATTACTAAAACTCCAGCAGAATGGGTTGAGAAGTTAGCTGATGCTTTACCTCAGAAAGAATGGGGTACATATCTCATGATTTTAAAGAAGACATGAGAGTTTAGTAGATTATCAATTGGACAATTTATTGAAAAGCTTGAGGGACAGGATCTTGAACAGCAAAAGATTGCTAGAATGAACAACTCGAGCAATCAACAAGACATCAAATTATACTATAAAGTAAATGTTCAAACTGTTGAAACAAGTTCTAAGATACAAACTGCCTTAAGTGCAGGAAATTCATCTGGATCAATCAGTCAAAGTTCAATCAACACTAGTGGATTTTCAAATGTCAATCCTCCAAGTGTTCAAAGTTCAAATGTTGGTAATGGACATATGATTCAGTGCAATGTTGCATTGCATCTTCAAAATGGTCAGAATTTTTCTGAAGAAGTTGTTAAAAGTCATATGGCATTATTGGTTACTACTTTGGAATCGTATGAAGGATTGATTGCGGGAAGAATTGGTAATCCTATGTTAACCAAGGAAGATTATGACCAGATTGATGCAGAGGAATTGGAGCTTATGGATATTAAATGGTGTTTAGCAAGTGTTTTGAGGAGAGCTGAGAAATTCAAAATGATTACAGGAAGAAATGATTTCTTAGATGCAAATGTCTCTACTTTAGGTTTTGATAAATCTAAAGTTACTTGTTTTCGATGCAGGGATAAAGGAAATTTTAAGCAAGAATGTAAAAATCAAGAAGCAAATGGAGCAAAGAATCCGTTTGGTGGCCATGATTACTATCGAAAGTCTATATATCAACAAATTGCTCATCAACCGCATCAACAAAAAGAACAACAAACTGCACATGCTAGGATGATTGAAGATGCTAATAAGAAAGCTTATTATGGTATCATTGATCAAGATGATGAGAAAATGGCTCCAGGATTTAGCTGCGATAGGTTTGTGGATGAGAATAAGGAGTTTAAAGCTTTCATTGCTCAAATTGTTCAAAAGCCAAAATTGATGAAAGAATGGATAGCAGTGTTAGCTGATGAAGAGAAAAGTCAATGTGAAGAATCTGTTTCTTCCGAAAACAGTTCAACATATACTAGTGATGATGATGAAGAAATTGAACAGATAAACATTGGAAAAACTCATTTATCTTTTGACAGTTTTGAATTTTATTTTGCAGAAAAATTGAAGAAACTTAAAGAGAGAAAAGCTGCAAAAGAAATGGAAGAAGTTAAGGTTGTTGAGAAGATTGTTGAAGTGGAAAAGGTAGTTGAAGTCGAGAAGATTGTGGAATTTGAAAAGATTGTTGAAGTCACAAAACCTTGTCTTACATGTTTGAAACCTTGCAAACAATGTGAAGATAAAGATGAAAGGTTTAGTGAGCTTGAAAAGTTGAAAGAGAAGTTGCTGTTTAATGTCAAGAATGTGAAAGAGTCGTACGATGTATTGAACAAAACTGTGAATAGTTTGTAGAAGACAAACTCTGAGAGAGAATATGCTTTGACAATGATGAATGCTACAATGATGTCCAAGCAAAAAGAAATCAATTACTACATTGAAGAGTGTGCTAAGTTGAAGCAGGAGTTGGAAATTGAAAAAGTTGAAAATGAAAGAATCAGACGATTACTGAAAAGTTATTCAAGTTCTGATTACTTAATTGACAGAATTTATCCAACTGTTGCAGGTTTTGAAGTGTTTGAAGACAAGAAGCCGAAGAAAAAGGATACTGGTAACAAACAGAGTATTAGTTATAACAAGTGTCTGCCTCCAATTTGGGAAGGGTATTCATCTAGAAAACCGAATGAGGAACAAGTAAAAAAGGCAGTCAATATAAAGTTGGAGTCAGAGATAACCGATGTATTACCTGACAATATTGACATCACTTTCACAACATCCGACATAGATCATGAGTCTGAGTTAATAAAAAGGATGGTCGATCAGGTGTTAGATAAGGATGAGGAGTCCGAATCACAGTCTGAGTCCGGGAGTTCGAGTTCGTCTGTCAAGAGTTCAAAGTCATCGGGAAAACGGGTGTATAGTAAAGAATTTTTGTTGTCAAAATCCAATTTGAATGAGGAAACATTTGAAGTTGCATATACTTTGAATGATTCTGACAAATTATATTTTGATAAAGAATTTCCAATAAGAGGTGTGAAAACTGAAATGATAAAAAAGGTTTTTAAACTAACAGAAATTAATATTTCTGAAATAAAAGATGTAAATCCTTCTAAAAAACCTAAATCTTACACCTCAAGAGTTCAACAATGGTTAAACAAGAAAATGGGTTACAGTTCTGGTTCAGGTTATCAAAAGAAACCAAACCATAACGGTAATTTCAAAAAGAAAGGTCTTGGCTTTATTCCACCAGAAAATCAAAAAAATGAGAAAATTTTTAAAACAAATACAAAATTTGTGTCAGGTACTTCTGCTGAGGATGAAAAGAAGAGCACATTCTGGAGACAGTCAAATCAGGAATTTCTTGCTGAAAAGAAGAAAACTGAAGCTCATCAGAGAAAAGAGACTAGAACTTGTTACAAATGTCAAGAAGTTGGTCACATAGCTTGGAATTGTCCTAAGGCAACCAACACAAAACAGGGAGTTTCAGAAAAACTCAAAGAAATAATTGTTGATTAAACCGAACCACCAACTGAAAAATTTAAAGTGTTTAAAAATTCTACATATGAAGTTGGTGAGTGTTCGAAAAGGTTTTACAAACGAAGGGGAAATCTTGAAAACCAAGCTTGGGTTGTTAAGAAATCAGATGTAAAACCTGGCGATGAATCTGATTCCACAAAATCAGAGGAGCCACATGGTGTTAAAAATGCTGAAAACTCAGTACAGCCTTTGGATGATGTTCATTTTCCACCATTGCGGACTGAGAATTTTAAATCAAAAGTTGGGAAAGTTGAGATTTCAAATCAATTTTATTCTGAAAAAATGAATTTGATTTTGAGAAAGCGTTTAATGGGAATGTTAAAAAGATTTTTGGGAAAATGGTCCAGGGAAAGGCCAAAGGGGTAAAAGATTTTTATGCTACAAAGAAAGCAACTTACAGCCCAACCCTGAGTGAAGTTGAGAAGGAAACATCCAAGTTTGGTGAAGCTTGGATGTCTGTTTTTCATATGTAATAAGTGTGACTTGCCGGAGCTCCCTGGTTGGTAAGTGTGGAGCAGGAATCGGCATCTTTCTTCAGAAATTCACTTTTGTGATATTTCAACTTGCAAGTGGTAAATCAGGGACATTAAGTTTTACTTGATTTTCTACAAGTGATTTTGTTGATAAAATCTAAAACTGTTATATTTTTTCAAGTGATATTGAGAAAAACAATGTGATGAACCCCTAACCTACAAGTGGTAAAATCAATCAACAAAACTTATTTTCCAGAAAAATCATTTTGGTTAAAACAAACTTAAGTGTTTTGAAATCATAATGAGAAAATAGTTTGTTGTAAGGGGGAGTTCTGATTGTTTATGCTAAGTGGATGATGATTTGAAGTGATTCGATATCAGTTCTCACTTTACTTGTATAGTTTGTTTTCAAATTTCCTTTAAATGTGTTTGAATTTTAGGGGGAGTAAGAAATTTTTTTTTTCAGAAAATCCAAAAAAATTAGAAAATTTGAAAAAGACAAAAACATGATAAAATACAAAATGAGTTTTGGTGTTGAAAAGAGGAAATGATAGTACATAAGTAGACAGTTACAGTATGCTAAAGAAATGTAATGATTAAATAGCGTTAAACGGTCTCACTGATGATATGCCGATAGGTTTTTACACATTTAGTAAGCTTTTTTGGGATATAAACTTAAATTCAAACTTGCTTATTTCGTGGGGAACATTACTTGGATATATAGGTAACCCCTGAAATTTCGTTTGAAGGATCCCTCTTTCTGAGATACTAGGTCTTTATGCTCAGTGATATCTGGGGTATTATCCCGGAATTCTGATTATGTGGAAGCAATGGCCTAGTCCCAGGAGAATACTTTACATTTGCTTGAAATAAAAGCCTGCCCTCAGCATAAAAAATGATGAAACATTGCAAAATGCAAATCATGTGCTGTTGAAAAAAGATCCTCTAAAGGGGACCCACCAAAAGTCGAAGCCGTCATCTCTCTGCTGAACAGAAGTTCTGACCTGAGCTCTCACGGTCTTCGCATTTAACCCCTTATAGATATCATCTGTGGTATACTCACATGTAAGACTGAATATTGGGATCTGGATACGGGAGTATATTCAAGAGATGGGACACATAAATGAGTTTAAGTTCTTAATTCACCTAATTCATATCCTGAATCAGTTGAAATTTGTGTGAAAATTTAAGTGGATCAGTATATCGGCAATCTAAGTGAATTGTTTAATCCTTAATGTGTAAATAAGCTCAACGGTACTTGTGACTTGCCAAAGACTGATATGATCCTCTTACACAAACTCACAAAAATAGTATCTGTAAATTTTTCTTTAATGCATTCTTATTCTATTCAAAATTCAAAAAGATTTTCAGTGTGTTTTAGCATAAATTTTTTGAAAAATACAAAAAGATTTTCGACAACTGATGTTGGAGAGCTGATTTTCAAAGTTCCAAGTGCTAAACATGATGATCAATTTGACGGAGAGTCGTTTAAACTAAAAAGTTTGAATATTTTCTTACAAGTGGTTCATCAGTTATTAACATTGTTAAATCATTCTGGATAAATTTAAAGGAGAGTCTGGATATATAAATTTGTAAAATGTTAAATTTGTGAAATTTATTGTGAGGTAGAGGATGTGCAAGATAGCCTGGATTCTGAGTCTGAGTATAGAGCCAGATCACGATCCTGATCCTGTGAAAGACAGATTGCAATCAACATCCGAGGAAAGATTTTTGTTCGAGGGGAGTATGTTGGTGCTGATAAAAAAAAGATAGAAACAGATTTAGATTCTAGGATAAAGAGATAAAGTTTGAGGATGCCTACACTGTCAGATACTTCAGAGAGCGATCAGACTGATAAAGACTGAAGACGTTGAAGACTCGACACTTAAGACTCGTCAACATTCGAGTGGGAGTCTGTTGGTGCATGCGTCTGTCGACTTCGTCTTGTATCGAGCCTTGAATATGTATAGATAAATCAGAGCACGCAAAACGAGAAAATAGGTTATCTGGCAAGTTCAAACGAAATTACATGGGTAATTCCATTTGAAATGGATCAGGGATTTCAAACGAAATTAGCTTTGCTAATTTCGCTTGAAACTGTAATCTCGTTTGAACCTGTAATTCCGCATGAATCTGATTCCATTTGAGCCTGTTCAAACGGAATTAGGAAGTCTATATATAGGTGCTAGGCCTTGTCATTTGGAACGGAATTAGGTTGAGGTTTTCCGACGACGAAGCTCTGTCGAAGTGTCTTCAGACTTGTAATTGTTACCAGATCAATGGAAGACAGTTAAAAGTGATATTCTAGCTGAATCACCCACAATGTGTCTGTTTCTGCCTTTCATATTGTGTAGAGCGCCTCTGAATGACTCGTTTCGGGTTCGTACACTATCCTACAGTAATACGTGTTGTTATGATGATTTTATTAGGTCTATCCCAACCATCTATATTTCAGATTTAAACCCTATGGTTTATTATATGAAAATTCATCGATTTGAAAATTTCTGAGTCTATGCACATGGATTTGACTTTTTTAGCAAAAAAGTCAGAATAAAATAAAGCAAAGGTATGATATAAGAGATGCTAATGTACACACACTAAAGCATGGAGGCATAGAATATTTCATCTTATTAGTTTGTCATATCTTGGTACTGTAAGTATGACATATGGAACTATACAGACTTTATTGAGGGACCAATCTTCTCTTTTCTTGAAGTTCCTAATATCTTTATACCTTTTACATCATCAATAATTTTTTTCTTATAGTTTCACCCCCATTGCACGCACTATAAACTCCTCCACTTCTCGTGGTCACGCCACCTCCGGTGGAAGACATCCTTGTTCGCGCCACCTCCGGCGATCGGTTTCTTTACCACGCCATGGCGAAAAAAACACATCCTACTACCGGTAGAGCTGGTAAAAACCAGGCACGTGCAAGGAACCGACGACTTCTGAACGCGGATCGAATTACCCTCCAAATACGCCACTTTCGGCGAACACCTTTTTTCGTCACGCCACCCCTGGCGGACAACTTTCTTGGTCATACCACCCCCGGGGCCGCCACACGATGTTCCGGGTTGTGCCACAATTGTATATAACCTAGCAGTTCACGCTATGTCTGGTGGAAGGTTAATTTGATACGGAATCATCTAACCAAAAGTCGCGCCCCGCGCCGTTTGCAAACTTCCCGGAGCTGAAATCTCTTAACATGGTGGACTACTCCAGATGTGTTGTACAGTGTCATAGCAGAGCAAACAAACCCCCACAGAATAATGAAATTGGTAGGTTCGAGCTGGACGCATCACCCTTTCTAAGCAGTCAAGAACTGGGTGTGCTATTTCCTTCACAAAACTCACACACTTGATCATATAACCAAGGTTAACCTTGTAATTAGAAGTGAAATATTAACATATATTTTGCAATTCATGATGCATATATGGATATACAATGTCGACTTCAAGGCATAATGCAAGTTTAATGCTAAACTATACTCATCCCTTTTGAGTTATTATAAAAAGCAAACTATGCTTGAAGGTCTCTACACACGTCTGTCCTCATGAACACAATTTAGACGGTTTCGCTACCACCGCGTACTCTCACACAAAGTATATGTGAATGCGCGTTTACGTATATACATACACATGAATTAGCGATTGTTCGCATTAACAAAATGTCATATCATTGTGTTCTTATGAATCACATTCTGATCACTTAAAAATGAGGATGGCGATGAAGCGCGAAAACAACTTAAGACCTTTCCGGAGATACGTACCACATCGCAAGCATTCCGAAACCTCCAAAGAAAAATGACCAAGCTTGTCGCTTGTATTCTAAAAAAAGGCGTAAAGCTATGCGAAACTCGTGTATGATGGCAAAAACATCTTTTTCAGACCACATACGCGACCACGATGAGACTATTCCTTTCTCAAATAGGCGGACTACAAGTTTACTATGAAACGAACCCGCGTAACTAAAATATTGTTGAAGAACACAACTCCTGGGCTCGCCTCTCGGCCCAGACTGATAGGACTAAAAAATTTCACAACCATACCAACATATCCTAAATTCAAAGTTCAAGGTACATGTATCTTTTCTATATTCAACTTATGACTATTTCATCCCTCTTACTGACATGCATGTATGCCATTACAACACAACTTTTAGCCATAGGCATGGCTAAAGCAAATTTACCTACAATCAGAAATTTATAATTGAAACCCATGAATTAGTGAACTTGCACGATGTGAAACGATAGCATTAATATGCATTCGAACAAGACATTCAGGTTTACACACCATACATGGTAGACACCGTAATGCGCCGAAACGTACGACGCTGCACCCAAGTAGGTGCAGTACCCGTATGGGCAATGCATTAAAATGAGGAACTATGACGACATAATATCACTTTTATTGGACCACATTAACAACGTTCATAAGATTGGGCGCCACTGAATTATACACCAAACTACGCTTATCTAAGGATGATGCATGTTAAATGATCCTTATTTAAAGGCAAGAAAATGTCAAGATAATGGCTAGCCAAGCATTTGTTTTTCAAAACGCTTATTGCTGGTCAATCTTATCCGTTAGAAGACTTTTTTCAGGTGCCAGGCCAGAACACGGCGGTCGTTAGTCAACTTTATTCGTCTTGCCACCTTTGACGGACGCCTTTCTTGGTCGCGCCACCTCCGACGGACACATTTCTTGGTCGTGCCGCCTCCGGGGAACAGCTTTATTCATCTCGCCACCCCTGACGGACAACCTCCTTAGTCGCGCCACCTCTAGCAGACGATTTTCCTCAACGCGCCAAACTCAGGTGGAATCTTTTATCCACACCACCACAATCAGCAGTGGACAATTTTCATGATTACGCCAACTCCGGAAATGACTCCCTTTGCTGAACCATTCTTAGCACTCACTTCTTTTGCCATTTCTGGCCTGATAATCCCCTCTCAAGCATTGGTTGAAACTCAAAAAGCCTTACCATATGGCACTCTCAAGCGAGATTCGCTGTTTAATCAGCACACTCTTAGACGCCTTACCGTTTGGGCTACGAGGTCGTCCCAACCCGCCACTATCGGCGGAAGCTTTTATTCAGCCCGCCACTATCGGCGGAAGATTTTATTCAACCTGTCGCCATCGGCGGATGCTTTTATTCAACCCGCCACTATCGGCGGAAGATTTTATTCAACCCGTCGCCATCGGCGGAAGCTTTTGTTCAACCCGCCACTATCGGCGGAAGATTTTATTCAACCCGTCGCCACCGGTGAAAGCTTTTATTCACCACGAAGCATTTCAAACGGACGTTTTTATCCACCCACGCCTCTGGCGGGAGATTTCATTCTACCCGCCACTCCGGCGGATTTTTTCGTTCTCTCTTACCGTCTCCGACAGATACTTTCCTTGGTCGCGCCGTCTCCGGTAAGCACCGTCCTAAGTCACAAGTTTGGTCACGCTTATAAATTTATTTTACTATACAACAAAACACGAGAATATATGTTGGAAATTCTCAGCTGTCATGCAGAAAGATATACTTTCCAACCTTCTTACCTATTATCATAAATGGGGTTGTGGCGCATTTAGTCACGCCACCGCCGTAACGCTTACGTCGCCACTCATCCACCCGTGTATGTCGCACATACACCGGCGTGTTTCTTTAACTCATGTTACTAGAGCCTTTAACGGAACCAGGTCACTTATAATGGTTCAATTATTTCTTCATTATACTACACCACATTTTACACGTACCGATGCTTTATAGCACGAGACCGTACAACCATTGTTGCACTACTTTAAACATATATGAGCATATATTCATGGGGTGTCGGGTAACCTCCCCAACGTCCACATCATCTACCACATCATGGACATGCATTTACGTTAACTAACATGAGCCGGTACTTAAAATTTGGTGGCATAAATAACCTCTACCATTAAAAAGAGCATACGTAAATCATTTTCTTCAAAATGATCGAAACTACATGACTATTATCATCGCAGTATAATACGACCATGGGCAAGATATGTTAAAAAACAACCAAGCACGATCATTTCAACTTGTACATAAAATAGTCCTTATCTAAGTAGGACGTGTTTTGGCAAACTTTCTGTATATGTACAAATAATGCAATTTTCTAATTTGTTATTTCAATGCTACTAATATTTATTTAGGTAGCAATAGACTGGGAGACTAGCACGGCGGGCTAACCACTCACGCCCCAACTACAACTATGTTTTGAAAGCAGGCACTTAGTAAATCCGAGAGGCACGTCGGTAGGAATAGACATCCTCAAGCTAGACAGTCTTCCTGATAATGTTCTCGTCGTCTCCAACATGACACATCGAGCACATGACGCCCTTGCTAACATTATCTAAGCAACATTGAAACAAGGGAAGGGGACCGTGTAACACTACAAGCACTACAGAACGTAGTCACCAAGACCAAAGACCTTGGTTCGAGCATTCGATTTACACACCTAAAAACCCTTCTCCAACAACGTGATATCGGTTGGACAACTTTTTGTCAAATTTTCTGACTTGTAGGTTGGTCCTTGTCGCCATTTACGCCTTCACCAGGCTATACTTTGGTAAGGATATACCTAAGCTGGAGATCATTATGTTGAGCTACATATTTAGGAACGCAATTCCAGGTACAATTCTTTTTATTGTTTATTTAGTGGCACAACGCACCTTCATTTGTTCAAACGCGCCTCGCATCTCATTGCATGCCCTTGGTTCACTTGACTATATACATATATCTCTATATGATGGTCTGTATATACTGCATGTTTGCTTGTCGATTTCTTTTTGGTACCTATCAAGTTCAAACCTACTAACATACTTTAGCAGCATTGAACTGGGGGACTAGCAGGGTATAGCGCCATTACGCCTTAAAAGTGATAATCTTCTCTCAGGCTGCCCATTAAGGTGATATCCACGACACATTATCCCGCATCGGTTCTTATATAATGTGGGTGTTTCAATACGCCAGACGATATCTATACTTCTCACATCATTTGGCCTACAACTATACCACTCGACACAACATATGCAATTTGGTAGTCAAGACAAACGCACGACAAAACCAGTATACCTGATTATTCGAATAAGTATTCCACACGCTATGCGACAGGAAAAATACTTATTCGGATATGTATTCTCCACACCAGTCAGCGACATGGATAAAAGAAAACCCTCACCCCACAGTCGGTGAGGGAAACAGACATGCCTCCTACTAAAAGCATTCCACACGCCAGTGCGCATCCAGGAAAAGCACGTAGTAGCTTACATAAAGTGCTCATTCACGCCTAATGCGTATAAAGCATTTTACATAAAGTAGCTTACAAGTGTTCATATAAACATTTGTAAACACAACATACCACCGCATTTAAACTGCATATTACGGTAGAAAATATTACCACCACATTTAAACTGCATATTACGGTACAAAATATTACCACCGCATTTGAACTGCGTATCACGGTAAAAAACAACTCTGACACGAAATATTTTTCTAAATAACAAAGTCAGATGATCAAATTATACAGCGCTAAGAGTGGGCATCTTGGTAATAGATGTATTCAACCACTGCTATTCCAGTGGGCATCTTGGTAATAGATGCACAACCACTGATGAAAAACCAAGTACTTGTCCCACAATTATAAAAACATTGTGGGGAACATAAATAATGCTCTAAGCACCCTTCCGAGGTCACTGAGCATAGCAAGCACTTCTGCAGGGGTGCATTGCATATCATTCTTTCCGACGGCAATGATAATTGCTATAACCGAATCATCAATAAGAACGACTGGTACAACCGCCAGCGGTTCTACATTCGCCTAAGGTGGCATAGCATCTGCATGTGCATCTATTACCACCAATGGCTGCACATTCCGACAACGGAGATCCCGATGACACGGACGCGTGGTAGGGATCGTCGTCATATCAACATCAACTCTTTCAATGGCTTGAACGTCGTTAGCGCACCATATGCTAACCAACAAAAGTCACAACAAAGGGTGAATATTTTATAGTAGCCCACACGACCGTGCGCACCGCTAAAGCAGGGCCACACCTGAAAAAATTATCCAAAGGCGAGGCACTTAACCGCCAAAACTCAGCCTGTTCCAAGACTCATGCATGAGACCTAACCACTTACGTACAACCTGGACAAGCTCATGGTAATGCGCCGGTACAAATGGCAACTGCCTACAACCGATTTGTGTGCGCCATGTTTGCCCAACCAATTTCCACGATGAACAATCGTAGGATATTCATTGCTCCATTATCTCCACTCACAGCTAACCACAACCAACATGGCTGGCGACTTTCTCACACCTGGATGACATGTAAGCCTAAAATTAGTGATCTTCACTCCTGAGCTCCTAATAAGTCTAAGTGCTCCTCCCACGCTTGCACGCGAGAGCAGCACTAGACTGGGGGACATGACGAGGTATGGTACTGGACCCAACCCGAGCGGTTGGACTTTCCTGCTGTTTATCATTTTTATGTTAAATTTTTTTTATTATTATTACATACTAACTTGCGAAGCCCAGCGCATTGTAGTTTACATACTACACTAGGCTGTGGGCTTGTAGAGACAACCCCTAACTGGGCCTGGCCCATTGAGGTTAGGGTTTCCCATATCTCCTATATAAGGAGGTCTCCACCTCCTTATTAGGGCATGAGATATAGGGCAACACAATTTTGTAGCTGGAAATAGGGGATTCTTCCTCTACCGGTCGTCTATACATTGCCCACGTTTCTCTTTTCTTGTTTTCAGGTCTAGGATGAAGCGGAGAAGACGAGGTGTGACCGTTCATCACAGTAGAAGTACCGACCCGCTCGGTTTATTCTTCTTCATCACCCATGTCTAATCTTTGTTAAATTCCTGATATTATGTTGTAGATGATGAGTTCTTGCTAGTTAGCTTGAATATAGTATGAAGTTAGTTTGATGCTTTGTTGAGTTGGTAATTGAAACTAAAGAATTAGGAAGAAAAATAATGAAAAATACTTGTACATTATGCTTAGATATTAGTACGCACGCCAAGTGTTTGATGAAATGGCTAGGAGAAGTTAGAAGGTGAAACTGTATGC
The DNA here is from genome assembly GCA_030545235.1 of Helianthus tuberosus. Lineage (NCBI taxonomy): Eukaryota > Viridiplantae > Streptophyta > Magnoliopsida > Asterales > Asteraceae > Helianthus > Helianthus tuberosus. The sequence continues at coordinate 3,331 of JARYGA010032464.1, read as the reverse complement.
AAGAATTTGGTAAATTGGTTTTGAATTTGATAATGTTGTATTTGATAGCTAAGTTAGCATGAGATATGCGTTTTGGATGAAAACATGTGGGTAGTTGGTTGATGACGTGATTCGGAAAAAGTATGCTTTAGGAACTAGTACCCTATGTTTGAATGGTAGTGCACACCATGAGTCGGATTAGTGACATAATGGTAATTTAGAATTGAGTGTGTACTAAGTGTATAGGTTGAAGACAACTAGTAAAGCTTGATGTTACGATTACATTAAATTGGCTAACTTGGTATGTAGTTGTCAAATGTAGGATCATGAAAGTGTTACTATTTGTAAATTGCTTTTTGTGAATATCGAGTATGAAATCAAGTGATCATGTAGTTGTATGTACTACATGACATGAATATGAAATGTGTATGATGTTACTATAATAGTTTATCATATCAAGATAAATGTGTGTGTTCATAAGTGGGAAATAAGTAAGTATGACCGTTGACTTTCTGAAAAGTCAATGAATATGGGAGTGACATGATTAGACTTATGAATATGTTTATGAGACTTTAAAGAATCGTTGTAACAACCATAAATTTAAAAACATTATTTTAGAAATAAAAGAATTATAATAATTTATAATAAACTAAACATTTATCTTATGATCCATCCTTCTGTATATCAACCAAAACTACTATTTGTATTATAAATTACCCAATAGGAAACCCTAATTAAGACACCCAAGTAATTCCGTACAAACCCTAGAAATTTCAGAAAAATCAGAATCAGGATCAGGGCCCCTAAAACTCAGGGGGGGGGGGGTATTCCCTACTTGACGATTATCTTAATAACTTGCTGTCGAAGTTGAAATTTTAAAATCTGTCGACTCAGCTAGGCTAGTCCCACACGTGGCAACCCTATGCATAAAATAAGTTTTTACGCGGGCCGCGTAAGGATAGGTTAAATGTCATGCGGGCCACGACAATGTCAAAATTTCACTATAAATAGAGGATGTTGGGACTTGATTCTGGGCACAAAAACGACGAAGAAATTCCAATTCTACACGGAGTTATGCTCTGTTTACCACAATTAACACACACGGATCACTAATTGCTGCTGTAATCAGGGTATTAGCTCAATCGCTGATACGATTCAATGTCCGATTGATTGAAATCAATCCAATGGATGTTTAAGTGCTGCTCAAATTTGGGTTATGCTTTGTCATTAGTGGTGATTCCGATGGATGTTTAAGTAATTTCACTTTGTCATTAGTTATGATTCCGATGGATGTTTAAGTGTTTACACTTTGTCATTCGTTGTGAATCCGATGGATGTTTAAGTGATTTCACTTTGTCATTAATTGTGAATCCGATGGATGTTTAAGTATCGCACTTTGTCATTCGTTGTGAGGATTTTAATCTCGTGAGTTATCGTAAATGTTGTATTAAGTTACTAACCTAGTTTGTGTGCATGTTATTTAAATTAGGTTAAAAGCTTAATCAGTAGTCTAAACTCTGCTCGTATAAATCTGAAATATTATCAAAAGGTAGCATAACTTTGGAATTATTAAGGTACGGATCCTTACCCCACTCCTTGTTGTTTGATATTCAATTGTTATAAACCCGTTGAATTCGTATATCTTTTCAACCTCATCACGTCTTTGATTATCGATTCATTTGACAGTCCGTTTGATTCCTATTCTAATCATACTTTTGGAATTAGCTTTCATGTCATGCGATAGTATTATGTTAGTTGTACTCATTATCGCATGTTCCAATATATGTTATGTCTTGTTATGAAAAATATTTTGATAAGTTATGTAAATAAGACCATTTGTACTCTGATACCCTGAGTATCGCTTCTCGTGGAGTGTCCCACGAGCATGTTGTTGCGGCACCGACATCATGTGCTCCATCCGTGACGGAGAGATCAGTTCACGGCGTCTCTTAAGTACAAGTGTGGTACATATGGCTATTAGGAGGCGTATGGATCGATCCTAGGATTTAAGTTAAGGAGGTGGATAGCGGGTATGCCAACTCGCCATCTCGTGTGATAATTATGCAGGAGTAGCTACCTGTGTATTGTCACGTTTTAAGTTTGGCTCATGGGTACATCTGTATGATTTATATTATGAAATTATGTTATTTGCATCGTATCATTTTCGCATAAAGTTTCCTCCGAATAACATTTCATATAAAGCATTATTTGTTCTTTGAGCCTATAATTCCGTACTGAGCATTCGGCTCATTCCGTAAAGTTTTTTGTATATACAGGTCCGCAGGTTATTTTGGGAAGGGAAAAGAGAGAAGAATAAAGCCTAGGAATAAATCTGAAGATGTTAGTTAATTAAGTCGAATGTCTCCGCTTGTATAATAATCTTAAGTTTAGTTGTCATGTGATTGTATCCTTATCAAATAAATAAATGGAATTATGACTTTTGTTTATGATACCACTGTTATTGTGACACGTCAGCCTTCTGGGTTGGGGTGTTACAGCTATGGTATCAGAGCAAAGGTTCTTTCCTGTAGAAAACTTGAAGATAGTAATTAAAACCTGTGAGGAATGGGTAGATATCTATGATAGGATTCAACTTGATCTCTTATTTGGTTTAACTCCTATGTCTATTCGTATAGATGCCTCCTCGTCGTCCGCTACGTAGGAATACTCGTACTAACCATGTACGTAACAACACTTCTTCGAATGAGACTCCAGTTGATCCAAACGTAATTAATGCTATCAACCAGGCTGTTGCCGGGTTGCTTCCAAACCTTGTTGCTCAAACAGCTGAGGCCGTTATTCAACAAACTCGTCATCCAGAACGTAATAACACGAATCCAATCTCTGGTGAAGAAATTCGTGAGAATACCACGAACAATACTACTTATAGTATAGACATATGGATTAGTAAATTCCAAAAACAAAAGCCGAAATCCTTTAGTCACGTTACTAATCCAGTCGAAGCAAGAAACTGGATAGCTCATGTTGAAAAGATCTTCGGAGTTCTTGGAGTTCCGGAGCAATACAAAGTTAGACTGGCTACCTACAAATTTGAAGATGACGCACAAACTTGGTGGGAAGGATATAAGCATGTCAAAGGAGGGGATGATTTCGACGCTAATCTTTCGTGGGTCGACTTTCGTACCATCTTTTACGACAAGTATTTTTCTACCGCTGATAAAGAAGCTTATATCAGGGAGTATGCAGTAATTCGACAGGGGAGTGATGAACCAGCCTCTGAGTTCATTACTCGATTTTCAAGGTTGGCTAGTATTGTAGGAGACGTTGCAGGATCAGCAGAAGTCCAGGCAGAAAAATGCAAGTGGGCAGTCAATGATCGAATTCGGAAGTC